>JAGFPH010001786.1:126870-151244 GCA_018207615.1 Philaenus spumarius | reverse complement strand
GAAGGAGAGTTTGTGACAGAGGGAGAGTTTGTGACAGAAGGAGAGTTGGTGACAGAGGGAGAGTTTGTGATAGAAGGAGAGTTTTTGACATAGTGAGAGTTTTTTATAGAAGGAGAGTGTGTTATAGAAGAAGAGTTTTCGATAGAAGGAGAGTTTGTGATACAAATATACTTTTTAACAGAGTGAGAGGGAGAGAATGTATGTGAGTTCTAGAGTAAGAGAAGAACAAGTGAAGAGAGTGAAATAGAGAGGGAGTTTGTGTGAGAGAGAAAGTGAGACAGAGAATGTGTGTATTTAGGGCCACATACTACAAACTTAAACAATTACCAAATCTTTATAATATAGTGCAAACATGTTGATAGTTTTACTGCCTACATTATTCCATCGTTGTACCACTTAAGCATGCGCGGGCGTCTCTCCAACACACACATAAACAAGAGTTTTCCCGTCCTAATGCCTAGGCCTATATTCAATGCATACATTGCTTATGTATTCTCCTCGTATACCATGTTAGAGACTAGAAAGTCCGATCACCCACGAAGTCCAAGATAAACTAATGTCCACTATACGTACAAGATAACGCTCTAGAACGCAAGTACCCATAGATTACCGGTTCACAGTGGTGCCCCGCGGGAGAGAGACAACATTACACTTGTCGCGAGCAAGGCCGCGGTGTGAACACGCCTCGCCGACGTTTTCATCCTTTCTATACAAAATGTAACGATCACACTTCATAAACTGGTGTGCCGCAATGTACCGTCTCTGGTCCAACTTCCAATTATGCAAATCTCCGAGTGGAACAGAACTATCAGAGCGCTCTGGCGAACAGATTTACAACTGCGGTCGTATTGAGACTACATTCACGGGCCGTAATGAGCCGGCAATTCAAGAAAACCAAATACGGCGGTCGGGCCTCTTTACGGTAACTCGGAAGATTAAGTGGGCATAGGTTGGGTGAGCATTATAAAATTGCGATTTATCGAATTGTATATAATTTAATTGAACTTTGCGGAATACTTTCTGCCTTTTCCTTGTCCTTAAACGCATCCATTCTTTTCTATGCTATTACCATAACTATATAAATGTCAGGCCTCTGATGCTTCGCTCACCAACCTCCGCGAAGCCGCGCGAAGCAAATAATAACAGATTATTGTATACTCTCATAATTTCACGACAAGGGCGATTAATAAGCTTTCCAGTGATATTCCACACAACGATATTTGGTTGAACCACTCGAAATCAATTATGAAAAAATCAAAATGGCTGTAACTAAAATATTTGAAATACTCCCAAATATCGTTGTGTGGCACATCGTTTGAAAGCTCATTTAATTCTAAATCCAAAAAGTATAATAATTAATATTAAAAAATAATAAATACTACAGCAAAATGGAGCAAAATCGGAAAACACGATTTCGTTGGTTTTTGGCCGCCATTTTTAAACGGTTAAAGATATGGATGTGCAAATTTCACCGTTGGTTTTTTCTTGAAATTCTACATCGAAATGATGTATCACATGCTCACCTTCCCATTTAAAAAAAACAAAGTTACATTCAAAATGGCGGATCCAAGATGGCGGATAAAGATGGCGGAACGAGTTAAAAAAATCAAAACAATCGAAAGCGCGTTCTTTACAGAAAGTAATTTAGACCTGTCGTACTAAAATTATACTTTTCTGGGGTTTCATCTAAGATAACAAATATAGGAGGTTATTGTGCACATTTTGAATTTTTGATACGATCTTATAGCCCGTCTGGTTCTCACAAAATATATCAAAACGTGAAATACCATAAAATTACTTTGCGATTTTTTCCGCTAAGCGAGTTTTTCCGCTAAGCGAGTTTTTCCGCTAAGCGAGTTTTTCCGCTAAGCGAGTTTTCCGCTAAGCGAGTTCTTCCGCTAAGAGAGTTTTTCCGCTAAGCGAGTTTTTCCGCTGCGGGCGGAACGAAGCTGCGCTGCGGGGCTGGAGGCTGAGATGCAAGCAAATGTATTTCGTTTACACTCAGTGCCTTCGTGAGTAGACCAATTTCCCAAACAGTTGGTTGTAATTATAAAGCATAGGCTATAAATAAAATTTCGGAAATTCGCTCAACTCACGTCAGCGGTTCGACTGCGTGATCGAATTATTTTTACCATATTTATAAGTATAAACACATTCTGTAATACATATAATTATTTTATTATTAGGTATAATTCATAACGAAAGCACAGTTCTAAAGTACCAAGTCTTTACATTTAAAGTGTTTCATTAAAAAAGAAAAGGCGGAGGAGAGCACATTTTAAGAGGGCATGTCCTCCAAAAGTTTGAATTGCGCTAATAATACGAATATCTGTCATGTTTATATTCTGGTATTTGTCCAAGAAACCTAAACTGAATAATTAAATCTGAGAGAAGGTAAACATAATGAAAACCACACTAAAACATACAGTTTACTCTAATTATTTTATCCTAATTAGTTTTGATTCGAGGTTTATTTGAAGTGCTTAGTATGAGGAAATATCATATAACCAGAGAACGGTTTTCTATGCTGTGTTAATTGAAACTATAATACTATTGGTCTATGCAAAGCGACTATTTTCTACGTATGAGATGTGTTGTCAAGTTAAACGGCAATAAGTAGGGCAGTTTTCACCCATTGAATTAAGCAGAAGATCAACTTACTAAGCCATTCAAAAGGCCGTGGTCAGATAAGAACGTCAAGGGGTATCAAATGAGGAGATCAGGGGAATTTTGAAAATATTATAATCCAAAGAAGTGTTTTGAAGCCATCTTTAACAGTATTTGACTGAATTTGAAGTATTATTAATTTAAATTCATTAAAAAAATAAAATAAATAAATATTCCCCCATTTTTAATTAAACTTGTATACCATTTTTGTGTTATAATTGAAATTGTTAATTGATTATTGAGGTCTTGTGGTAACAACCCATCAAAATTTAAAATTAAAATGTTACCCCGGTTCACCGAGGACCATTGTACTAGTGAGAGTAAATCGCCTACTCCTTGCCGAGTAGCCGTTCAACTTGGCAACACACTCGTTCCTCAATCGCGTTAGACTCTTTTTATTCCTGTTATACGTCTGTGCAGGAATTTATTTTATTTGGCCTAATTAAGTCCTTCTCCGGCCACAACAAACTTCTAGTTAACAATATATATATATATATATAATATATATCCGAACAAAATGCTTCCTAAAGTATTTGTTGGGAACACTATAAATTACTTTCTGCATCGACCCACTTGCGTTTCCATTTCCAAACAAAAGTAAAATAATAAAATAACAACCAATCAAGATAAAGTATAAGAAGTTAAATCCATAACAATAACAACTCCACTCAAAGTCAATATTTCTGAATAAAACTTGTATAACTAAGTGATTGCAACTTTTAATAATCTTCGTTCTGTAGTTAATACTTTTCAATTTATTGTTCCAATTCACTATTGAAATTTAGTTATTTGAATATGAATTAAAGCAAAATTAATATTACGCAGAGTGTTCATAAAGTCCCTTAAACATTCTTCATTCATTTTTGTTACTGAAAAAAAATCAACAAAACCTTGTGTTGCATAAAAGGCATTTTTTGACACTCTATGATTTGGAGGGGCTTACTGGAGTAAGAGGGACTAATAATTTTAGATATAAAGGTACGTCATGTGATACACCATTGAAAAACTTATTAAAAGAGCAACACAATGGCGCAAACCAGAGCTTAATATCTTACATGGGGATCCATGTAGAAGGTTTAGGTTTGGAACTGAAGGGATTTAGTTCGGCGATATGAGTGTCAAAAGATTATTACAAATAAAAAATAATAATAAATAACACCACTGAAGGCTGCAAAAGGAATTGAGATTGTTTTCAATGTTGCATGCGAGTTATTCAGTCTATTAATTCATAAATGCAGTAAAACCGTACAAGTGAGATAACATCGACCAATATCTGGAAGATCAGGATAGCTCAGTGGTAGAGTGTTGCCCCGGAAAAGCAAAGGTAATGGGTTCAAATCCCGGTCCATTAAGAAGGTTTCGGTTTGAAACTGCAGGGGTTGGGCTCGGAAATATAGGTGTCAAAAGAAAACCGAAAGACTTGTTATGGAAAGTTGGTGAAACAGCTGGGAATCAAGTGCGAAGAGGCCCGATACTGGCCAGAATGTAGAAGCTTCCTGAATACTCCCACAATGTTCTTCAATATTCCGGTTGAAGACAGAATGTCCCGGTTCAAGGCAGAATATTCCAAAATCATCTATAATGTTGGAGAATTCTGTAGAATATCCCAAACATAATATTCTAGAATGTTCCAGCCGAATATTTAAAGATGTTGCAGAGTGTTGTAGAATGTTCCAGAATGCTATATAATCTTCCAGAAGGTTTAAGAAAATTTTGAGACGGTTGTGGACCATCCAAGGGACTCGCTGTTCCGGAATGTTCTAAAAACCGGATTTGGGTATGAAGCTAGATACCTAAAACGTAGCATGTGAGTAATATATGTATACTAGCTGATCCGTGGTGCCCGTGGTGGTTGGTATTTTCAGACTTTTTAACATAATTGTATTCTTTTTAAGTGTTCAGTCAGTGAGTGGTATTTGGCTTATATATATATATATAGATCTTAAATAATAAAAGCACTATGGTCATAATAGTAAAAGATCTGAAATTATGATTTTAGTAACTTTGATCCCCCCAAACCCCTACTAAAATTTCGAATTTTTTCAAACCCTTTCTGAGCGAGCGCCTATGGCCCTAGAGGAAGCTACATACCAAATTTCATTCAAATCTGTTCGGTAATTTTGGAGAAATCGTGATTTAGTAATTTTTACCCCCAAATCCCCCTAAAATTTCAATTTTTTTTAAAAACCATTTTTTAGTGAACACTTATGGCCCTAGAGGAAGCTGCATACCAAATTTCATTCCAATCCGTTCGGTAGTTATGAAGAAATCGTGATTTAATAACTTTGATCCCCAAATTCCCCTAAAATTTCCAATTTTTTGAAACCCTTTCTTAGTGAGCACCTATGGCCCTAGAGGAAGCTACATACCAAATTGTATTCCAATAGTTTTGAAGAAATCGTTTTTTTAATAACTTTGTCCCCCTAAAATTTCGAATTTTGTCAAACCCTTTCTTAGTAAGCACCTTTGGACCTAAAGGAAGCTACATACCAAATATCATTTCAATCCGTTTGGTAGTTTTTGAGAAATCGTGATGAGTGAGTCAGTGAGTGAGTTAGTGGTATTTCGCTTTTATATACATATATATATATATATATATATATATATAGATTACTCTATAAAGTAATAAGTCGTGCAAAGGAGAAAAATACATTATCATTTCGATTAATTGCATCTAAGATGTAAAATGTTATTCGTAGAAGATTATGTATATAAAATAAACTCATCGACGTGAAATTCGCCTCAAACAAACTACGGAAATAGCGCACAGCTGCATCATGTGTGTAATCCAAAACTCTTAAGGGTCGGCTCTAGTAAAACAGAAAGCAACCTGCGACTCCAGCGTAGCGGCGGTAGGTTACGCGGACATTGCTCATCCTAAATCCATTTAAAACCCGAAATTGTTCAAATAGCGTTTTCAAAAAAATACCAAACTCTTGGGGACAAAATTCTTCATCCGAATGGCTTGATAATTGTTCGCTATAATTAATAGTTACATCGTAAAAAAATATTTAAAGTCACCCTATAGCGGCGGTAGGTTACACGGACATTGCTCAGCCTAAATCCATTTAAAACCCGCAATTGTTCAAATAGCGTTTTCAAAAAAATACGAAACTCTTGGGGACGAAATTCTTTATGCAAATGGCTTGGTACTTTTTCGCTATAACTAATAGTGACAACATAAAAAATTATTAAAAATTAATTTTTTAAATTGTTAATAAATATTAAACAAAACGTTTTTCTTAATTTTGGAAAAGCCATTTGCATGCGTATTGGCCATAGCTTTAAAATGACATATCGTTCATAATTATCCGATCAAAAATAAAGGAAAAATATGGATTTTAATTTAACATTGGTCTTATGGAGTGTCAACCAACATGGCCGACAGCTAGAGCCGACCCTTAAAGTGAACGCTCAATATTTACGCAACATTGCTTTAATTAATTTATTCCTATGTAAGAGCGAAGCTGCTAGTACACAAACCTAAAACTTAATACCATTTGGGTCTCCATAAGAAATTTGAAAATTATTCGCCATGCTGGAAAATGGCTAACTTTATCGCAGATTCAAAACTACCGTGTTGCAAAAAAAATAGGAATTCCTTTAAAATGAGAACTCAAAGATTTTAAAATTTTTGTAGGAAGCCGAGTAACCAACCGTGTCCGTACTTTTGATCCACCCTGTACAATCAATGCATTGCAAACGTTGTCCCGACACTTTTCGGTTTTTGAAAACGTTCACGAATATTTTGAGTCTGTGGTCCATGACCAGATGCGGTCATTCCACTTGCTTTAAATGAGGAAAGGTACCAGATGTGCTTAGGCAAGTTTTTCTAACTGCCGCGGTGCTACCAGATGCGGTCAACTTAAACGAGGCCACGCCCTGCGTATTTTTGATTGATTATCGATTAACAAGGACCACTGGTTGTACCACCCGCAACTGCGTGCCTTCTTATATATAGGTATAATTAGTCTGATGTAACATGAGCTCTCAGATGCGATGGCGGTAGGGAAAAATTTAGGCAAGTGGGGACACGGTCCACTGGAGGAGAAGGGAATAGCTTCCAGTATTATGTTCAGAGCGCGGCAACAGACTGAGCCTCTCTGACCCTTCACCACTGGAATCAACTCCTAGTCTTCTGCGCATCTGGAGGCCACGGCTCATGTTAGACCTTCTGTAGTGTACCTCCAAAAGACATAAAGGGGGCGCACGCCGTGGACCCGCACGATATCCGCACTTTGCTTTAGCCTAGTTCCATATTTTTGTTTCTCAACTACAGTAACATTATTCATGGTATTTTACCATATAGATACATATATTTCTTTCGTGTTTTTATGTGTATTGCTCTGCTCAATTGATATTTTATTTACCCCTATGAAATATTAATTTATTACCTATTCAAATTTTAAATGAAAAAATATGACCGCAAATGGTTCGAAGAATTTTCCACCGCAACTGGCCATTACTGCATTTTCGATTGACCGCATCTAGGACACCACAATTTCCCGCAAATTACAAAAGGTTATCTTCAAAATTCGATGAAAAGGTCTTAATGAAGATAGCAGTACACTGTTTCGACCTAGTGTTGCAGACCCAATTTAAATTTATATTTTGTTGAAGTACAATTCGCTTTATTTTTTCAGATTATTCTCTAAAAATCATTTATAGGGTTCTATATTTTCAAAACGAGTTAAGCGCGTACGACAGCTATTGTGTTTGAATCCAGACTGTTTTAACAGATTTACAACCATTGTAAAGAGCATCACGCATATTATACACAGTGTTGCCGGTTTTACATACACGCCATCGAAGAGCGACATGAATTTAAACGTGATTTAACGCTGACAAAAGTAATTACGCCTGTTCGACGTGCCCCCCCCCCCCCCCCCCCCGCTCTCCCCGGCGGGGGAGTTTCTCCCACGGTCGAGAAAGTAGTCGGGGTGTGTGTCCATGCGGTTGCCCTTTAATGATAACTAGATTTCGCTAAAAGCCTCGCAAACGTGTTCGGCTGGAAAAATGTTTCCAATAATTTGTGTTCGTGTGAAACTGACAATAAGTTAACTTAATATTTTTTAAGTGATTTCCATTTCGTTTTTTAATACCGAACACGAAAATGTTTTTTATGTTTATACTAGCTGGCCCGATTCGGCTTTGCACGGATAGACAAATCAAAGTTAAATGTATATTTACAAAAAAAATATATTATATCAATAAATATATTACACTATGTATTTCTTATGGGGATTTTTAGTAATTTTGACCCCCCTAAGCCCTCCTAAGATTTCAATTTTTTTTAAAACATTTCTTATCAGCACGTACGGCCCTAGAGGAAGCTACATACAAAATTCCATTCCAATCCGTTCAGTTGTTTTAGATAAATCGTGATTTAGTAACTTTGACCCCTCTAAACCCACCCTAAAATTTAGAATTTTTTTAAAAACTTTCTTAGTGAGCACCTATGGCTCAAGAGGAAGCTACACACCAAATTTCGTTCCAATCCTTTCAGTAGTTTTTGAGAAATCGTGATCAGTGAGTCAGTGGATTTGGCTTTTATATATACAGATAAAAGTTTCAAAAGTAGGGCTTTTTCAAATACCAATTTTTATTACAAAATCCAAAATATACAATATGTAGCAAAAAAAGTATTTTTACATGAAATTATAAAAAATGTTCCACTTTCAAAAAAGTGAACTGTGTTAGTATAGTTTATGAATCGTTTGTCCGACTTTAAAAAGCAAATCAGATTTGAATTCTTAATGAATTTCTCGATAATATCCTATATGTTTATTGCCATATATTGTTGGGACCGTTCGAAAATAAAATAAGGTTTTATGTTATAATTATTTTAGTTTTAAAAATTGGGATTTTTTCACCTGGTAGAAAATCTTTGAAAGCTTACTAAAATGCGTTATATTATTCAAATTCCGCATGTAGGGTGAATTTCGTTTGAATGCCAGTCTATCAGTAGTAAAAGGCATACCTGTAATGTTAATTTATGTTAAACCTGAATTTTCATAATTGTTTAGGCTATTTTGTAACAGTGATGGGTTATGGACAAAAGGAATGCAATACAATACAATAGTTTTATTTTGCTTTTAAACATTTGTTTACAATGTAATTAGTAATAGTCCATTTAATTTAAATTACCTTAAAATTTAACACTTAAATTCATTTACATTAGAATTCATATACTCCTTTAATGAGTAGTAGGTGCCTTGTTTCAGGAAATCAGATATACACAGTTTAAATTTCTTTTCTGTCAAAGATTGTATAGTACCTGGCAGCTTATTATATAAATTAATTTGTTGAAAACTGTGGCTTGCATGTGATCTCGTAAGCCTATTAAGAGGTGTAACCAAATCCTGTTTATTTCTAGTGTTATAACTATGTCTTGAGCTGTGATTACCAAACTGTGAAATATTCTGCTCAACATAGATCAAATTTGAATAAATATATAAAGAGGGAAATGTCAAAATCTGTAATGTAGAGAAACTCTACAAGACTCTCTATCCGTAAACCTACCATAATTCTTACAGCTTTTTTTTTACAGTACAAAAACTTTTAAAGTGAGACTGGAATTACCCCACAGCCTAATACCATACATCAGAAGTGAATGAAACAAGCAAAAATAAGTCATCAACAGGACATGAAAGCTGACAAACAACTTAAAGTGATTTGCTACTGAAAAGAGTGAAATTTTGTATTAATGGTAAACATGTTTTGTAAATTTGTTTCCTGCAGTAGTATATGCTGAAAAAATACACAAAAATATAAAACATAAATGTTTGACTTTTATCATGAAAAAAAATTAAAAATTGGGATTTTGCCGAGGCATTTTTGAAGCGATATAAATATAAAAGTACTTAATTGATTTTGCTGCTTCTTAATTTTTCTTAAAGGTAATACCACCTACTACAAATTTAGTTAGAATTATGTCGATAAACCTCAATTTTTTTTATCTAACTTAACATTAAATTGTTTTTGATTTTTATTTACAGTTTTACAAATTATTTTTTGATTTATGATGTATGAAAGTTACAAACATAAATCTACCTAATTATTTAGCTAAAGATGTATAGAGTAAGTGCTAAAAATTTAAGTCATGTACGTCAAGTGATTTTTGAGGTATATCGAATTCTCACATTTCGGGAAATGGCGATTAAATGAAAAAGTGTACTTCAATGTGGAATACATAGAAAAAATGTGAAAAGTGCAAAGGTAAATAAAGCTATTTATGTGTTTATACTTTATATTATGCCTGGTTATTTTTAGAGGGTTCTTGATAATAATTTAAAAATATATGTAGGCCAAAACATAATTTTATTATACAACCAGACAGCAATTTGGACTGATTATTCTCCTTTACAACGTCGTTTAAATTTAGTTTTTCTGGTATATATGTAAATAAAAAATTACTTCTATTGCATTTTTTATGTGTTTTAGTGCCTGTAGAACAAAAATAAGCAAAAAAAAAGTATTTACAAAATTTGATGGTTTTTGACCATTTTCAGAAGCAAATCTCCTTAAGTTTTCTTAAGACCATTAACAAAACAAAATCATTCATCATCTAATTTCGGAAAAAAACTAAGTTTTAGAATTGATATTTGTTTACAATATTTTGTCACGTGATAGCTACATTTTTAGTAAAAAATGAACCGTAAACAATAATTTTAAGCACTCTGAAGTTTGTTAGCCAATTCCACAATTATGCCATTGATAACGGTATACAATAGTTAAATTATGGGAAAATTAATGGAAACCCTCTAACATTACACGTCTAGCAATATTTTACATTCTTTTTATTTTTGACACAAAGTAAGAAAACAGCTTTGTAAAGTCGAATTAATGTGTATGAATCATCTCGTCATCGCCTTGAAAGAACAATGTAAGCAATGGTATTAAGAGATGATAAAGTGACTTTAATAGTGTTGAGGAAATAACCTAATAACTCAAAACGAAAGGTGCGATGTTTATGTAAGCAAATGAAATAAGAAGTGAGAGAGTGAGAGAGAGAGAGAGAAAGGAAACACGGCTCGTAAATCTTGAGCTTAACGGCTCTCTGGAGTAAGGATCCCATGTATCTGTATACAACGGTTAGGAGCATGATCTAATACAGATGTATATCTCTATATGTGTGTGGTACAAATTATAATTTAGTTTTACGAAATGTATACCAATGTTTATCTATATACAGTATATAAACGGCTTGGTCCTGACGGACTGGCAGAGAATCAACGTAGAACAAAAACTACTTAACCCTTTTCTTGGGACTGTGTCTTTTTGGATACATCCAATACTAAAATACGTACTTTATATTTGTGTTCAGTTTCTTATACAGAGTGTTCCCGAACTCTCTGGACCCCTTTTGTGCATATGTTCCTGGGATCCAGACAAACATATTTCACAGTATAAACATGGGTCTACGGCGCTTATTTTTTCGTCTGTCTGTCTATATGTGTTTTTTAGAAAATACTTAATATTTTTGGAAGTAGAAAAGATATTGAGCTCAAACTTTGTACACCTATTTGATGCGTAACCTTTAATCACGGCACGAAAAATTAGAACATTATTTTAAATATTTTCAAAATGGCGGC
Source organism: Philaenus spumarius (assembly GCA_018207615.1). Classification (NCBI taxonomy): domain Eukaryota; kingdom Metazoa; phylum Arthropoda; class Insecta; order Hemiptera; family Aphrophoridae; genus Philaenus; species Philaenus spumarius. The sequence goes on along the minus strand of JAGFPH010001786.1, from coordinate 139,983 downwards.
CGTTTATAATTTTTATTTTTTTATAAAATAGGTAGCAGTTCTGTAACTGCAGTAATTGTTGCGATATTTGACCCAAAACGCAAAATTCGCTCTCAAAAAACATGATTTACAGGGTTTATATGGTTCCTACAGAACTGGGACCTATTTTATTATGTTTATCTGCTCATTTTACGTAAATTAAATTAAATTTTACACCTTTATTAATGCTCTAATTATTTCAATAGGGATTCGTTTCTGTGAGTAATTTGAAAAAAGGGTGAAATATTTCGCCAGCTGTATCTCTCTAACGAAGCATTTCCGGACATATAAATATATGATTTTTTTTCATTATTTTTTGCTAGTGGAATTAGCTCAGAAACTGCTCGGAACATAATGCAAATAAATTATTATTTTAGCTCATAATAACATTAAAATATTTTGTTTCTAGAGTAATTATTCTGGGTATTGTTGACAACTAATTTTTTACCAAGATATACATTTTTCCTTTTTTTGGTCAATATCCCTGTTATCCTTCGAGCTACAGACAAAATAAGAGACCCATTGTGTTTGTCATTAAAAAAGAAAACTTTTTTGTCGCTTGTAATTTTTTTGTAAAGTAAGCGGTTTTTTTTAGATATTTGACATTAAAAATTATAAACAGCTGCCATTTTGAAAATATTTAAAATAGTCTTCTAATTTTTTGTACAGTTATAAAATGTTAGGCAACAAATAGGTATACAAAGTTTGAGCTCAATATCTTTTATACTTCCAAAAATATTAAGTATTTTCTAAAAAACACATACAGACCGACGAAAAAATAAGCACCGTAGACCCATGTTTATATTGTGAAATATGTTTGTCTGGATCCCAGGAACATATCCACAAAAGGGGTCCAGAGATTTCGGGGACACCCTGTATTTTTGTTATTCAGTGCAAGATACTTATGGCAGAAGCTTTATAAGAAGTCTTTGAAAAAGGGAAACATGTCTGCAGCTGTTTTATTGTGTTGTTATTCAAACTGTTGCCTAGAAACTTCTTTAAATTTGAGTAGTATTTAGAAAGTTTAGGTTAATCCATAATGATTTTTTTCAATAAAACATATAAGACACAGTTTTGAGAATGTATGTAGATATCCAAATCTTATTTTGTATGTATAATATAATTTGTATGACCTAAAATTACAGTGTATCCAAAAAGACACACCGCCAGTCTGTTAGTAAACCACAGTTAAAAAGGTATGTATCCTTTTGTTTACATTGCCCAAGTAACCAGTATTAACGTATATTGCTGAAAATCACTGTATTTATTTGTATACACTGTCAATTTGAACGGTGTTCATGCTTATGTTTGTGTTTAAACAAGTTTCTAGAGTTTATTCTTTCCGCCAGTACAAGTTTAGTAAAATAGAAGAACTTATTTATCAAGGCGGTAAAGTTTGTTTAGCTTTGTGCAAGTCAATTGTTGTAAAGTTTCAATTGTTTATTATGACAATTTTTTTCCTTTGCTGTATCTATTAGTTCTACTTTGTGAAATATGTGGTATATTTCCCAAGGGTACACATTTAATAGAAGTACCATAAGAAACAATCGGCTCTGACAATAACATTTCTCTTCAGATAAGAAGTTGAAGAAAAAAGTTATTTTGGAATTAATTGTAAAAAGATAATAAATACAAATAAGTAAATTCCTATTTGTCAGTTTTGTGTGCATTTTCTTATATTTAGTGTGTATAAAGTCTCTATAGACAAACAGTGTTTAAGCTCTTTGAAATGTTTTAGTTTACTCTTGGCAATGTATCCTTTTAGATACAGTGTAAAACTAACGTCAAGTTCAGAGTATTTGGCGGTGTATCCAAAAAGATACACTTCTTTTTTCCCAATTTTTAGCATTTAAAAATTAAAAATATATTTTTTTATTAATCAGGAAGCAAAAAAGAAACCAAAAAATGCATATTTTGCGAATTTGTAAAAAAAATTTCTTGACAATAAAAGGGTTGAGATACAAATAGGAAATTTTAAGGTATATTCTCATGGGCTAATAGACGCACAGTAAGAAATGGGTTTGCAAGCATTTAAGTGAAAAATAGTGAAAATTGAGTATTTCACTCCCTGCCATACATCAGATTAAACAGATGTTCAGATCAAAAGCTTAGCAACACATGGTTGTTCACATTCATTACCATAGCAACCAACTAAGCGAATTTGTAATCACTTTATTATTCTTTAAAACCGATAGCTTTTTTGGGTAATTTAACAAACTTAGCAAAAAGGACAAGCAAAAATCAACGCAAATGCCTTACTGTATTATAAATTCAATTCAAACATCTGTTGTTACATATCTATATAATAACAAACGGTACCAGGAACTAGCACATACTTTCTCACAAACATATTTAAATTATTAAACAGATTCACTGTGACTTCATAATTGTGGGTGGGGTAGGAGAGAAGATTTATTAAAGTAGGAGATTAAGTAATAAATATTATTATTATCTAGAGAGAAAACTATTCTTTCGATTCCGAACAAATTTGCACCAGACATGTCAAGTATACATGCAAGAAAAACGATTTTGAAAAAAGTTTGAAAAACATCCCCCATTTTGGCAAAAAACCCAAAAATTCAGTTATTATTTTTTTATAAAAAATCTTTCTAAAAATTCTCGTTTAGCTAATAATAATAATAATAACTGATTTTTTGGGAGTTTTTTTGCCAAAAAGAGGGTTGTTTTTCAAAAATGTCCAAAACCGTTTTTCGTGCATCTATACAGGCCTAATTGACGTGTTTCGTGCAAATCTGTTCGAAATCGATAGAATATTTTTCTCTCTAGCTGTGTATACATACATACATACATACAGACATACAGACATACAGACATACAGACATTTTGTAAAAAACACTTTTTTGGACTCTGGGGGTCAAAAAACGGATATTTCCACAAAAATCTCAACATCGATTTTTTGCGATCACTATACTTTCTCTATACTTATAGTGAGAAAGTAAAAATGAAATGTAGTTCGTTGGTATTCGCATCACTTGAGAACGGCTGGGCCAATTTGAATATTTTTGGTTTTAAAATGTCTGTAATAGTCCGAATTAGGTTTTTATATAAAGACAAATTTGAAAACTTTCAAATTTGGGAAAAATTGAACATCCTTTTTCCGATAGGATTTTTATATGAACTCGAAAACCATAACTTACAAAAAAAAAGCTGTTCGGATAAAAAGCTTAGCAACACGTTTGTTTGCATTCATTACCATTACGACTTTACTTAGCAAATAATCTAATGTTATTAAACGAGCAGTTCATGTACATTTATAAATTTATTTCGGAGATCTCGCTAACGGCTCTAACGATTTGGATGAACATTTGCACATAATGGTTTTTTGACGTCATGAATCAATGTGCTAGGTCTTACGTCTGAAAAAATGCGCTAAGTAGCTCATTCCGCCTATGTAAATTCAGAACTTCTTTTATATACCACTTTTGAAGTCACTAAATAGGCAAATACGTTATAGCATTGTATTTGGATAACCTAATAGAACTCCGATCCAATGCAATATTTTGTTCCACTGGAAATTCGACGATAGTGGCGTTATCTATTGGGGAAACGACGGAAGCTGTACGAAACACCAATGCTACCAATGATTTCTCCCTATATAGCGCTACCTCGCGGCGCGATCATGTACTATTTTCGCGACAACATTTTTTCCGGCACACAGCCCCCGTATGGATGCAATATCTATTTATAATTAATGATCTATGGTTATATATACAATCCAGATGTGTTACATAGGATGATTATGTAAACATTATGATTATGAAAACATAACATGATTATGTGTGTAGAAGGTTCCAACGGGGTTGTCGTGCGGAGCACGCATGGGTTTCCCCTATTTATAAATAAAACATCTTAGTTTTTTTCTAAAATATCAGCCGCAAAACTTTAACAGGGAGAACCCTTAACTAGTAAAAGAGGAGTAGACTAAATCTCGGAAACGTCAGGCCAATAACTGGAATTGTCATTTGTATGAAATATCAGAGTAGACAATAATACATTTGATTTTGTTACGTCGCGACTGTATAATTGGTGAGCGATGCGGGCAGGGGGCGTTGCCCACTATTGAAACATTTATTATTATTCTTAATTTGTAATAATTTACCTGCTTACACGCTGCCTCAGCAAGGGTTAATTTAATTAAATTACAAGTGAAGAAACATGAACCAAGAACGGGATTTGATCTCAGGACCTTTACCATTCCGTCGTAACGCTCTACCGACTGAACCGCCCTGATCACTAAAGAAGTTGGTCGATGTTATCTCACTTGTACGGTAGTACTGCATTTATTGGACCAATAGACTGAAACATTTATATAAAAATATATTCATAATATGCTTCATAACTATAAAAGATTTCAACTTGGTATCTGTAGCCAGAGAAATTTTAATTCATTCATGCTAAAGATTAAAGGTATAAATACGAAATACAAAACTATGGGATAACGATTAGTAAATTTTCTACTTTTATACAAAATATTTATAAAAACTAATAGCACCAGATATGTTAAAATTACGCTTTATACTTCTTTTTCATGTACACCTTTTTTCTCGTCCAGTTAAGGGTCGGCTCTAGCTGTCGACCATGTTGGCTGACACTCCATAACACCAATGTTAAATTAAAATCCAAATTTTTATTTTATTTTTTATCGGATAATTATGAACGATATGTCATTTTAAAGCTATGGCCAATATGCATGCAAATGGTTTTTTCAAAACTAAGAAAAACATTTCGTTTAATATTTATTAAAAATATAAAACATTGATTTTTAATATTTGTTTATGTTGTCACTATTAATTGTAGCGAAAAACTACCGAAAAACTAAAAAGCCATTCGGATGAAGAATTTCGTCCCCAAGAGTTTGGTATTTTTTTTAAACGCTATTTGAACAATTTTATTAAGGGTTTTAAATGGACTTAGGCTAAGCAATGTCCGTGTAAACTACCGCCTCAATATGGTGATTTTAAATATTGTTTTACGTTGTAACTATTAATTATAGCGAAAAATTACCAAGCCATTCGGATAAAGAATTTTGTCCCCAAGAGTTTGGTATTTTTTTAAAACGCTATTTGAACAATTGCGGGTTTTTAATGGATTTAGGATGAGCAATGTCCGCGTAACCTACTGCTGCTATAGGGTGAAGCGCTGGAGTCGCAGGTTGCTTTCTGTTTTACTAGAGCCGACCCTTAAACTTATAAATGATAAAAGTTATTCTACAAAGATGTCTAATTGGAACAAGAAATAATTCGATGACGCAGTTGAACCGTTGACCTAAGATTTCCAAAATTTATTTTATTGTTTCACCGAACAATTTAGGCAATTGGTCAACCGACAAAGGTGCTGAAGGCCTGTGTGTACGAAATATGTTCGTAGAATTTGTTTTCACCTCAGCCTCCCACCGCGGCACACGCGCCGCTTCGGTTCGCTCGCAGCGGAAAAACTCGCTTCGCCAGTTATAACCTCGACCTTGCGGCCTCGGATTATGGACTACTTCGCTTTGTTCGAAGAGGACAAACTCTCTTTTTATGGTATTTTACGTTTTGATAGATTTTGGGGGAACCAAGCGAGCTATAATAAGGTTGTGTAAAAAACAAAATGTGCAGAATAATATCCTATATTTATATCTCTATATATAAAATCCAAAACCCACTCACTCACTCACTGACTGATCACAGTATCTCAAAAACCATACCACTTTGAAATTAGGAACTTGAAATTTGGTACACATATTACTCATAGGCACTAGAGGCGCACTAAGAAAGGATTTTTAAATATATGACTTTTAAGGGTTGAAACAATCCCTAAAACAATCAATATTTTTTGTTATATATCTCAAAAACCCTACCACCTAGGAAGGTTAAATTTGGTACACGTATTTGTCATAGGGGCTAGAGGCGAAAAAAGAAAGGATTTTTAAATATTTGGCCTGTAAGGGTTGAAACAACCCCTAAAACAATGAATATTGTTTGTTATATATCTCAAAACCCCTACCGCTTAGGAACGTGAAATTTAGTACACATATTTGTCACAGGGGCTAGAGGCGCAATAAGAAAGAATTTTTAAATATATTATCTGTAAGGGTTGAAACAACCCCTAAAGCCATAAATATTGTTTATTATATATCTAAACAAAAACTACCTTCTAGGAAAGTGAAATTTGGTACATGTATTTGTCGTAGGCACTAGAGGCGCATTAAGAAAGACTTTTAAAATATATGACTTTTAAGGGTTGAAACAACCCCTAAAACAATAAGTATTGTTTGTTATAATTTCCTTAAAGATATAAAACTAAAATTTTGTACATTTATTTTGACACAATACATACAAAAACTAAACCAGTTTTACATTTTTTCACATTCAGCTAAGGGGTGAAATGCTGTGTGGGGTAACAACCCCTAAAACTATAACTATTAATTGAATACCGCCTAGGAACGTAAAATTTGGTACACATATTGGCTAGAGGCGGACTAAGAAAAGATTTTAAAATATTTGGCATTTAAGGCATAAACATATAAATATTTGGCATAAACATTGTTTGTTATACATTCCTTAAAGCTAGAAAGCTGAAATTTTTTACATTTATTTCTTACAAGATACATATGTTTTTTATTATGTTCTACTATGGGGTAAAATTTAGGAACAACCCAAATATCTATAGATATTAATTTAATACCGCCAAGGGCGTGACATATTTTTTAAACATATTGCTCATAGGCGCTAGAAGCGCACTAAGATAGGATTTTAAAATATTTGGCCTTTAAGGGTTGAAACATCCCCTAAAACAACAAATGTTGTTTTTTTACTTTCTTTAAAGCTGCAATGTTTTACATTAATTTTTTACAAACACATATAAAAAGTAAATGAGTTTTATATTTTGTAACGTGATGCTATAGTTTTGAAAATGTGATAACAACCCCTAACAACTATAAATATTTATTTGTATACTTTCCTTAAAGCTATAGATCTGAAATTTTGTACACTTACTACAAGATTCATATAAAAAATAAACCAGTTTTACATTTTGTTACATGCTTTTAAGGGTCGTAAATGTAATAACAACCCCTAAAAACAATAAATATTAATCGGTATTCTTTCCTTAAAGCTAGAGATCTGAAATTTGGCACTTATTCATTTTAAGAAAATATTTTAGAAGTAAGCTGATCAAAACAATCCCGAGCTATACATTCACATATTAAAGACGTATCTGGGTGATCTGCAAACATCTAGCTAAGACTGTGATTTACCAGCCTGCAGATTTAGCGATTGAAAAGAAAGACTCTCTTCACCCTAGTTTTTTAATATTTTTATTGATTTAAATTATTCGGCCCACATACCGTAACGAAGACGATTGACGAGCAACCAGTGAACAATATATACCAAACTAATTGAAAATACATGTTATAATTCACTGTCGTGAAATAATAGATGAAAGAAAATGAGAGAAAAATATTACAATTACTTATGCATTTTAGTGATGAGAAAAAAAAACAAATTCCCTGTAGGTATTCAGCTATTTTTAAGATAAAACCACAATCAAGTTTTATTCTAGTACGAACATTTTCAAAAAATAGTTACTTCCTGTCGTAAAACGTGCTTTCGGTAGTTGGATTTTGTTGGAAAACGAACTCGTCCGATCGACTTAGACAACCAACGTGTGTACCAAATTTGGACCAAATCGGACCTAAAATGCGCCCGACAGAACTCGAACACTTACATACATATATACATTTTAATGGCACCCCAAATTGAGGTCAGTAGACCATGATCGGTGCTCATTTACTACTGCCGTAGTTCTCACCGTAAGGATAACTGCAATAGCTCATATTCCTATGGAAATTCTCTAAAGATGTGAAAAAACTTCCATTTGATTCGTTGATCAACTACCACACAAGAAATGGACGACTCCCTTTCCTCTCGTCATTACCGTTGAATTGGCAACACATCTCAGTTGTAGTTAAAGTTCACAAAGCTATTTCTATTTATTGGCAAAGTAAATTGTACAATGTCAACGTGCTATTTTGATATATGACCGCCGAACCACGTCAGCGAAGTTTCCCCTTTTCCTAAACAACCCTCTCTACTTTCTGAGCAAAACTCACAACAGGGGACGAAAAGTACTAAATAAATTAAACATTGTGTTTCCCTTTTCCAAACAAACAAATGACTCGCCCGAGTAAATCAACCCGTCTCCTACTCCAGAGTTCGGCGTCGCCCGCCACGACACCAGCACCCGTCCGACCATAAATTACCCCTTAAGCACTCGACTACCCTCCATTATCGCCGCTAAAACAACAAGCCAGTAACGATTAATTTAACGAGACATAATGTTAAGTGGGCGTTAAATTGGGTTTTGGCGCATAAGAAGCCGGACCGCGTCCTTTGTTGTGCGCTGTCCGACGGCCACCCCCTTCTTGGAGGCGATCCATCATTGCAGCGCCGCTGGGGTGGTATTGCTGGGTACCATTGTTGTAAACTACGGGAACCTACAATGCGTTTTGGCAGACGCGTCGAGTTCGTGTTTATTTAGGACCGAAGTCTGGTTAAAATGGACGATTTATTGTTGTTGTTTTTTTCGGATTCGCAGACAACGGTATTACCGCAAAAGTCTATTAAAGAAAAAAAATATAAATAAGTGGTGTAAAAATGTTGAACTAGAAATGCTGAGAAAATGTTCTCAATTCAACGGTGTTGTTTGGTTTAATTATATTTGAATCCGTCTTGAACTAACCGTCCCAACCCTGCCGCTTAACTCACCAAGCCCCACGCCAAGCCCCTCCCTTCCCAACTACACTCTCACCGAAGCAAATGCTAACAGATTTTTGTACGCTCTCATATTTTCAAGAAAATTACGATTGATTGGTATAGAGGCACAGGTAGACGGGGTAGTGGTGACCTAGATCCAGACTGACGCATGCGCAGTATTGCAAAAGATATTGCGTGAATGACAGGAATACTTTGTATAATAATTATTCTGTTTTTCTTTATCTTAGGGTATCTACACGAATAAAAATGTAAATGTGTGTTTGTTCAAAATCTAAAATCTTCGAAAGTACTACACCGATTGCTTTCAAATTTTTACACAAAGTTTAATTCGAATACAAGCGTGTTTCTATATACTTTTTGAAAAATAACGCCATGTTAGACGTGAAAACAACACAAACCATACTAAATTTTTTACGGGAATGGGAGCGCCATCTATATATATAAAATTCAATGTATGTCCGTCTGTTTGTACGTTTGTATGTTTGTCCTTTATGCGTTACCAAACCGTCCATCCGATTGCTTTGAAATTTTGCATAGTAACACAGGTTAACCCTGGGAAGGTTTTAGGCCATTTACCGAAGTCCTAGGACATTAGGGCTACGTCCCAGTGGCCCTCAAAGTTTCAATGTTAATCTTATGGAAGGTCAATCTTAAGGAAGAAGAAGAAAGTTTTCTTTTGATTTTATCAGAGGCACAAAAAACAGCTGTTCGTATGAAAAGCTTAAAACAGCTGATTTTGATCAACAACTGATTTGGATCAAAAACTGAATATAATTTTAGGTTAGGCCTACAATGAACTTTTTTTTTTACAATGAACTAAAACACTTGGGCTAATTATTAGTATCAGGTTGATTTGTCTATCCGTGCAAAGCCGGGTCGGGCCAGCTAGTACTAAATAAATATGTTTATCGTTGATTCAGTGATCAGCTGTTTGCTCTAATATTTCCATTAACAGCTGATTTCAAACTCTGAAACAGTTATTTGTATTTCTAACTTTTAGGTTAGGTTTTGTTTAGGTGCTGATCTGAACCTTGCTGGTTCTTTTAACTTTATTATAACTGCTGTTATAAAATATGCGAAATAATTTGGTTTGTACATTTGACTTATTTACCTTCTTAGCCGTGGAGTTATTTATTAATCCTACACTTTTATTATAAAGAAAACATAACATAATTACGAGTATAGAAGGTTCCAACGGGGTTGGCGTGCGGGGCACGCAGGGGTCTCCCCTAGTGTTTGCATAAATAATGACGACTTTTATCAAAACTTATAAACTGGAAGAATGAATGCTTGTTCTTCTGTATGTATATACCAAGTTCAAAATCTAACTGTCTGATTTTATTAATTTGTTTACCGATCTGCTAAGCAATGCCCCCTGCCCACACTATATCAACATTCTTTGATCATGTGTGTATGTTTTTTTTTTTTTATTTAAGTGAAAACTTGATGTTTTGCGTTTTTGATTTCGTCCACGATTTCTTCTTCTTCATTGGTTTCCACACGTACAACAGAAATAAACTAGAAATTTAATGTAACAGCTGACCGTAAAAGAAGAAAAACGACGAAATAAAATAGGCAGTGGTAAATTCAAAGGCTTAACTAAACAGCTGTACGGGTTTAGCCACGTCACGCAACCGATGAAATGGGCGTTGTGCTTCCTCATTTTGTAAGTTGCGTTAAAATAGTTTACTTAGTAATACGTCTGAAATGTACATTGCACATAATCATTTTATAAGAGGTGTTAAAAATTAGTGCACTTAGATATACCTTTAAAATGTTCATACTGATTTCTCATTTATTAAATTTCTAAATTTGTTAACTCGCTAAAAAAATAATCATAAAATGTCCACAACAGTATAACCAACCATTTGTACTCATTACAGTGTTCATTTCTGTCGGAGGCTCCACTACTTCTTTTGTTTGTTGAAGAGTTAGACATGCATTAAAGGGTGCTTTATGTGGCTTAACCTGGCTAAACTGTTAAAGATAACCCTAAACAGTAAGCTGAAACAGTTATCTACAAAAAGGTTACCATTTACGTGATTCGAATTTTTTGAAACAATTCTGTTTTGGCGGGCTTAAAGAGTATGTTTGTTAATAATTTAGAGAGTTATGACATAGCACGTCAAAGCATTTCTATTCCAACTGTGCTATGACGAACTCCGTACGTCCATTACTGAAATATCGTAGTAAAATTTTGACAATTTATTAAAAGAACAGACGACTATTCACACGCATCGGCATTAAAGCGGGTCAACCACTGTTTGCTTTACCTCCGCCCTCTTACCACACATCTGGGTATGCGTTATTGTATTTAAGTAATACATTTAAGGCTCAGCAGACCCGGCCACCATCTTGAATTTAAACTCCCATAAGTGCAGTGTTAATCGCGTAACAAGATTACAGTAGAAATAATGATCAGAAAATTATTCTGAATATGTAATTTTAAAGGTTAGGACAGTCGGAATGTGGATATCATTTAGTTTGAAAATTATTATTTTAACTAAATTTGTACTTTAAAGTAATCCAAAAACAAAGTTTGAGATTTTTCTTCTTATTTAAAATGCATAAATAAAAAATGTAAAAAGTTTACCACATTCGAAGTTTAATTACCTTTCAAATAAAAGTAATTTCACTAATTTTTTTATAATTTATGAAGAAAAATCTGCTTTATTGCGGAAGCATTTACGCGCCGAACTTTGTGCTCCTACTCAAGTGTTTAGCCTGCACTCTGGTGATCATTAAATCAACTTGTTGCTCGCGGAGGAATACTAGAAAAATATGCGTTAATTTTGAATTTGTGAGAGAACGCTGTGTTTAATAACACATACGCAAATACATTGTCACGCATGCGCATTTCAGTACGTTTACAGTCTATTTGTAACTTATATTTCCGCCTTTATGAAGCTAACCTATATTTACAAACGGAAGAATGAAAAGCACACAAACACAATGCTAGTAGTGTACAGCTGTGCCACTTGGAGAGTTGTGGTCAACTCAGAAATATGTCTCACACCTGCCGAGGCTGAAGTGTTAAACCTTTAAAGATAAAATAAACGGTTTGCAGATAAAATGTTACTGAAATATTAAATCTACTTTAACAGTTATATTTGAATTCTTTCGAGAATAAGAAATAATTGTGCAACTAAACTCAAACTTGGATCTGGCGTTTATTTTCAGTAAGAACACGTGTCCAAGGTTATCCGTGTTTTAACCTTACCAGAGAACATACGGAGGATTTATTTTAGGAAACGAATCATCCGTAGGTTATCGCCTAAAGAACCTACAAGCCAACAAGTACAACCTTGAGAAAGTACTCTCTCGTTCTATATGTTTTCAGATTTACCTAAAATAAACTATTGGAGTCTTCTGTCTTGTGTCAGCCATTACCACATTGGACGATTTTGAATCGTAAATAATTGCATAAATAAACGAATAAGAGGTTGGTAAAATGTCTGGGCTAGTTTACGAAAACTATTAAGGAAAACCGAGTGAAACTTTGCAGATATGTATTTGTCACTACACAAATACTGTAGTATGACCGGGGGACGGCCCACTTAGGAAGCCTTGAAATCTTTTAATGTAAGCATAGGTCGAGTTACACCTCACTTTAAAGGTCTTTGTCAGTAGAACACAAAAGGACGATCCAGTGAGAAATTACAGCTCCTCAAAGACTGTTATAGAATTCAACTTATGTCTCTTAATGTTATGGGGGGGGTTATTTCATTATCTCTGCTTGCAGTGTCTAGAAAAGAGAAAAAAAAAGCAGTCGTATAACTGCCGACAGAAGTGAAAACTGTCATGAATATAAATCGGTGGTTATATTGGTTTCATCCGAAATTTGATCAACATAATTTTAGGTTAGGCATATACTGAACCGACACACGTTTCTTTAATGCACATTCATTCATTACCATTGCAACCAAGTTAGCGAATTTAGCAATTTTTTATTAATAAACAATCATTTCGCCATTTCAGTACCGGTATAGGCTACATATTTCCAACCTGAAATTCAATAGTATATGAAATTAAACCCTAATTTTTAAATAAAAGTAAATTTGTATGTTTAGGTTAAATGCAACATTTAATGTTTTTTCACAAACTAAAACACAATTTAAACATGCACAGTATACACACATTAAATTTTCCAAATAGTCATATAAAAGCCAAATCCACTGACTCACTGATTACGATTTCTCAAAAACTCGTGAACGGATCGGAAAGAAATTTGGCACGTACCTTCCTCTAGGGCCAAATGTGCTCACTGAGAAAGGTGTTCGAAAAATTCGAAATTTTAGGGGGATTTGGGGGGGGGGGG
>JAGFPH010001786.1:115587-126770 GCA_018207615.1 Philaenus spumarius | reverse complement strand
GGGGGGGGCAAAGTTACTAAATCACGATTTCTCTAAAACTACTGAACGGATTGGAATGCAATTTGGTATGTAGCTTCCTCTAGGGACGTAGGTGCTCTCTGAGAAAGGGTTTCAAAAAATTCGAAATATTAGACTGGGTTTGGGGGTCTAATAAATAACGATTTCTCCAAAACCACCGAACGGATTCGAATGAAATTTGGTATGTAGCTTCTTCTAGGCCCTAGGTTCTCGCTAAGAAAGTTTTTTAAAAAATTCTAAATTTTAGGTTAGGTTGGGGGGTGGTTCAAAGTTACTAAAAATCCCAATAAGAACATAGTGTAATTTATATATATTGATATAATATATTTTTTGTTAATATACATTTAACTTTGATTTGTCTATCCGTGCAAAGCCGGATTGGGCCAGCTAGTGTACTTATACACAGCAATAATGTTACAATCTTACAAATAAATCGTTGATTATGTTGATGTAATCCAAAATTTGATAATTATTTGTATCATGTCCCATTTAAAATTGAAATAAAAAATTACATAAAAATGATTGTCTATTGTTTAATAGTAATAACATTATTTAAGGTTAGGCCTATACATACCTACACGTACCTATAATATAGGTAAAAAGTGCCGAACTTGCCATAAGGAGTTTTCATTTCAAAAACGCAAACCCATGAGATTCAGATAAATGTATAATATTCAGGTTACAAATCAATAAAATTACACAATACCTGAGTTTAAAAATACAGTACCGTATCTGTAAAAAATATGAGACAATTTGGTTCAATATGTTCATGCTCACAAGAATAAGGCCTGTATTACACTGTAAAATATTTTATAAAATATCCTTTATAAAAGTTCTTTGAGAAAGATCTTTGATAGTGTAGTGGACTATCTTTTATAATATATTTCTTTTATAAATTTGTTTTTATAAAATTTAACAGTTTGGCATTACATTTTATAAAAGTTGATGAGGTACTGAATTTGAGGTTATTGAGCTAAATAACGAAATAACGAAATGGCTGCAAAGTTCACTTGGACAGTAAATACAACAAAACTGTTAATTTCCGAATATGAATTACATGAAAAATAGAAACAAAAAAAAAGAACTTTATCAAAACATTGCAGATTATATAAACATCGTGAAACCTGCTTATACAGGTCAAGACATAAAAAAGAAAATTAATGGACTTAGAAGTCAATTTTTGACTTTCATAAGAAGTGTTAATAACGCGATAGCACTCTGTATAGTTGCACAAGTATAGAATTCTTCATCGTCCATTTTAATTTGGTCACTAAACAAATTTAAAAAAGCATAGGAATTAAAATTAAATTTTAAAAGAAATAGATGGATACCATCTTTTATAAAACATATTTTATCAAATATTTTACAGTGCAATACGGGCCTCATACAACATGCAGGGGCACTGCAGGACAGTGCGTAAACATGAAAAAACAGAATTGCTCAAACGTACCCCATCTCCATGTTTTATTTACTTTTGAAACTACAGCAGTACATTTTAGGTTTTCAAATCGTATAAATGTAGCTTGCAAAGAAGAATAACTTTCTGTAAAATGAACATATATTTATACATTCTAAATTCTTCATGCGTAAATGCCCCGGTCTTCCCTACGGTAGGGTGCAGTACGGCTCGCGAGATTTAATTCGAATACCCACGTAAAAAGTGCTAAACGGGCCATAAGAAGTTTTTACTTTAAAACGCTTTCATGTGGCTTCCTGATCGTTCTGTGCCCAGTAATTAAGGAAACAGCCTGTATAAGTTGACGTTATCCCAGCTGTAGACCTTACACGATCAGTAATATTGTCATTACCTGTAATGTCATTACCTTCAAAAGAATTGCATCATTACTCCTTCAATACTCTTCAACCTTACACGATCATTTGTAATGACATTATTTTTCGACAGTATACGTGTTTTGTGTACACTGTTGACGGGACTGTGTTTAACAATGAATTGAGTAATTATGAAATACTGATGGCGTACCCTACACGTTCATTATTAATGGCATTAACCCCACAACAAGCCAGTAATGACGACTTGAAATCAGAAAATCCGGATTTTCGTAATCACTAGTCATCATTCCAGTTTTGTCCCCCTTACACGATCAGTATTAATGTCATTTTGATAAGGTAATGATAGTATTACTGATCGTGTAAGGTCCCCTTAAGAGCATATTAGTTAGGCTCTTATCTGGACCACCGAGCAACGCCTTGGCGTGGTGTTGCCCATCGAATTTGCTCCACTGGTATAAGAGTGGGTTTTCTTTGTCCAATTTGGAGAGGTAAGAACCTCATTCCATGAGGTACCACACTGGTTCTGGACCAATGAGTGAGGTGGAGGTAATTTCTAGCAATACAGTAGGGGGAATCCAGCAGACGTAGACTCCATTCTGTGCAGCGATTGAATCGTAGTTTAGGTATAGTGTTTCATGGCAACATAATGGCACTTCTCCATATCCATATATATATATGAGATGTTTTGTCCTAAATTACTAAATAACTGACTGACTGACAACGAAGCTTCGACCTAGGCCAAAAACTACTTACGGGTCTGCTGTAGTGGCGGCCATCTTGGATTTTTATTCCATAGGAGCAATGTTAAATTTCAAACCATTTATTCCGTTTACTTTTTATCGTACATTTTTTGCAATTCTCATTTTAAGCACAGTCACAATACGCATCCGTTTTGCGTTTCACATTTTTAAAACATTTTTTCATTTTTCTTGTCACTGACATTTTTGAAGTACCAAGTATGAACTTTTTTCTTTACACAATAAAGAATGTATAATTAAAAGTGAAACGCAAACAAGATCCGCAATTTTATAAAGAACTAGCTGTACCCTGCCATGTTTCGCTGTGGCACATTATGGTTGCATCGATGAAACATGAGGAACAAAACAAAGCATAAGTTTCATAGATTGGTATTTTCGTTCATTGTAGGCCTAACCTAAATGTACGTTCAGTTTTTGATCCAAATCAGCTGTTTCGTATATAATAGGTATGTAACAACCAATGTTTCTATTGAATTAAAATATAGTAAGTATTTTTCATTGATTTTTGGTTGTGTTTGTTTTAGTTTGTCAATGTAACCTCAAAAAGCTAATACTCTTCAAATTTGCTAAGTAATGTTTCTATGGTAATGAATGTAAACAAACATGACGTGTTGCTATGCTTTTTATACGAACAGTTGTTCTTGTGCACCTGATAAAATCAAAAGATATCTTTCTTCCATAAGATTAACATTAAAACTTTGAAGTCCAGTGGGACACAGTCCTAATGTCCTAGGACTTCGGTAAATGGCCTAAAACCTTCCCATGGTTAACCTGTGTTACTATGCAAAATTTCAAAGCAATCGGATGGACGGTTTGGTAACGCATAAAGGACAAACAGAAGGCAGACAGACAGAAAGACATACACTGGATTTTATATTTATAGATATTCAGTTTTATTTCAGAACTCAATTGCAAGAGATGGATTTATAAAATAGTTTGAAATGAGGCAATGTCAAAGCGCTCAGCTGCATGCAATTGCAATTGTTTAGATACGGCTATAGAGACAAGCACTGGCGTTTCCGATTGCTTTCTCGTTTACTGGAGCAGACCCTTAAGTGTAAGAAACTACCCAATATGTCTAGGGCGCATCGAAATTGTGAATAGAAAACCAGGTAGCTTCCGACATTGCTCGATCCTGAAGGCCAACAACGTGAATTATGTTTTTCCAAAAATATTACCAATTACGTTATTTGAAACGCAAAATTTCAACCCTAACAATACAAATACGAAAATTGTAAGTTATATTCTTCTGGAGTCGTAGTCATAGACGAAGAAAGGATTTTGCAAAATTGTTATTTTATAGCGTAAAAATTGCAAGTACGGATAAAACAGCTGTTCGGATCATAAGCTTAGCAACACATGCTTGTTTACATTCATTACCATAGCAACTGACTTAGAAAATGTAGTAACAGTTTATTATTGTTCACAACTGATAGTTTTTTAGGTTAGATTTAACAAAATAAAGCAAACACAAAAACACAAAAAAAATCAACGAAAACTACTTACTGTATTTATAATTCATTAAACATCTGCTGTTACATATCTACACTAATATTATAAAGAGCTAAAATTTGTTTGTATGTAGGGGGTAATCTCTGGAACTACTGAACCGATTGAAAAAATAATTTTACTAATAAAAAAACTACACTATCCCTGAGTAACATAGGCTATAATTCATTTTGATAAAAATATTTTTTATTTCTATATTTGTAAATGTAGTAGGAAATAATCTTAGGTTAGGCCTAGACAGATGAACCAACACATGTATTTCCATTTATTACCATAGCAACCAATTTAATAGAATAACAGATAAAACAGCTGTTTTCTCCAATATTTCCATTAATAGCTGATTTCAAACTCTGAAGCAATTATTTGTATTTCTAACTTTAAGGTTAGGATGTTATTACAAAAGTGTTAAACTGTAGACATGAGCCTCTTGGTTCTCTTAACCTTTATTATAACTGCTGTTATAAAATATGCAAAATAATTTGATTTTGACATTAAACATTATTTACCATCTTAGATTTGGGGTTATTATTAATCCTACACCTTTATTATAAAAAAAAGATAACATGATTATGCGTATAGAAAGGTCAAACGGGGTTGGACTGCGCAGCAGGCAGGGGTTTTACCTAGTTAATAATAAAGGGATGGAGAATGGAACTCTTTGTACTAATGTTTCGTCTTTCTCGCCATCTTTGAATACACTGAACAGTGAACACTACAACAGACTCAAGGCGTATTAAAGAGTCTTTAATACGCCTTGCAACAGACTGACGTTAGCATATAAAGTCTCAACAATTTTCAAATCAACATCGTAAAACTCGGCCAATAAATTCCCCAAAGAAATAAAACACGCATTCTGTTAATCTATCGCAACACCTTCGCTGAAAGGTTTCCCGTAAAACTCTGGAGAATTCGTCTCAAGTATTCCAAGCGAGGAAGTTTAATTAACATATTTGAGTTTACCGTGACAGAGCTAAGCGAAGTAATTGTGTACAAGCCCCCCAATTTGAGTCGGCCTGCGCAGACAACTTTGATTAGTAAACGGCTAATGGGTCGCCCTTAACCTTGTCGCACCGTGGAATTGCAACCGGTCTTGTCTCTCTTCGTCTTCAATTTGTTTACCCCTTCCCCTACCCTGTGACAAAGGTGCAATGTAAAAGTGCAGTGTTGTTTGTCAAATGCAACGGGTTTACATTGTTGCTTTGTAACTATATACAGCTTGTCCCCGAACTCTCTGGTACCCTTTTGTGGGTCTGTTCCTGGGATCGAGACAAACATATTTCCCTGTATAAACATGGATCTGGGGTAATTACTTTTTGTTTGTCTGTCTGTAAGTGTTTTTTACAACAAAATGTTTAGAATAATATCCTGAATTTATTTGTTTACATAAAATCCCAAAAAAACCTATTCTAGTATGAAAGATCTCAAAAAAGTTTTACTTCTGTCAACAAAAAAAAAAAAAAAAAAACGTGCGAACTAGTCCGAGTGACTTGGAAAACAAACTTGTGTACCAAGTTTGGACCATATTGGAGTGTTCGCATATAATATACATACAGTAGAGTCCCGCTAATCCGAACTAATTGGGACCAAACACTGTTCGGTTTAGCGGGAATTCGGAATAGGCGGATTTCATGAATAATATCAATGTATTGACTTGTTAAGACAGACGCGGCAAATGCTCTTGACTTCTCCTTATGCTACGTCGAACAACACGCTTCATCAACACCAAATTATGTTATGTTCATGCGGTGATGGCGGAACATTGTATTCTCAAGTCGATTCATTGCTCTTTGTCAGAAAAAAATCACTAACTTTACGTCTTAGTGTGGGTTTACACCATCCGTTTTTTCCTTCCGTTGCTTTACGATTCTGTTTTTTCTTCTAAAAACGGAAGGGAAGGGATAGGTTGTTCTTACTGTCCTTTTTGTCATCCCGCAGTCTTTCCGTTAATACCGCCCAATCTTGAAAAAAGATCGAGAAAACAAAATAAAATTCCTTCGAGATAACGAAAACGGAGAAGAAAATCGGATGAACGCAACTGGCAGTTGGCAACAACACTACTAGTGAATGTTGTATCTAAGGCTGGGGCCACACGGTCCGGTTTCTCGGGATCCCGATAATCGGTATCAAGTTGTTGCGGACACACGGTCCCGGCAAAACGCACTTCCGCTCTTTAAACACTGCCTATAATATTATTCAGTTCAGGACTTTACACTTAGTAGGAACATAAAAACTTGTGTTTTCAAAACAAAAATTTGAAATTGATATATATTTTTATACAGTTATATTTAGAATTAATTACAAAACTTTTGTAGATTTTAAAAAAATTACAAAAAATTTTTACTAATTTTTATGTAGGCCTAAAGTTTAACTTTTTCTTTCGTTACTTGAACAATTTTTGTTTCTTGAGCTAATAACTTTGTAATATAATTAATAAATTTTTACTGGCACATATGAATTCTTTGAACCTTCCTCTACAAAAAAGCTATGGAACACTTTTGGATTGGTTTGTAATTACTGTATTTGGCGAATTTTTGAAAATGTACTTGCAACACGCACCGAAATGGCTTGGCATATCAAAAAATTAACATCGACAATTGTAGGGTTAAAAATCAATTTTTCATTTTTAGTTTATGTTTTTGAAAATTATTATTAATTATATGATTCAAAATCACTATGCATTGCAATACTTAACCTAAGCCATTGTAAACTATGCGCAATCTCGCATTTAGGTTGGGTGGTAACTTTGTTGATAGCAGTAGAGTAAAGTTAACTTGCCTGTTTATTTAAATGTTATAGTAGTGCTATCAATGTTTTATATTGTAATATTATTATTTATTCTTGCTTTAGCAATCCTTTTAGAAGTCTTTATGTCGTTTACAGCTGTTTCACCTTTTCATTTTCAGGCATCATCAGAACGAAACACTTCTCACAATTACACTTATAAACAGAGATTAAATTGGTATTCAACACATAAATAAATAACAACACAAAACGACACTTGGTAAAACATTTAAAACACTTGCTAAATTTATTTAAGTCACAGTATGCGACTGTCATTAAGTCTATCATATCACACTTTTATGTCTATCTATTTTGTGTCTTTATTATTTTTTTTTTTTATTCAATATCATATTAATCTCTGTTTATAAGTGTAATTGTGAGAAGTATTTGTTGTGTATTCGTTCTGAAGATGCCTGAAAATGAAAAGTATAAATAATAATAATATATATAATAGCAATGGGTTATGGCTACAATTACAATAATGTATTTTATATTGTATTTATACATATTTTTATATTGTTTATACATGTATCGAATTTCATCTAAATCGAATATGTGTTTTTAGAGAAAATAGATTTTTACTGACGATATGTTCAGTATAATTTTAAATTACCACTATATTTATAATCTCAGTCAATTTATATATTTTTTTAACAATCATTATCACAATCACTGTCACTAGGAATGTCTATAAACATGTACATGAATGTGGGGTGGGTTTCCATGTACAATTTCTATTAGTTTGTCCATATCAAACATTTTGGTGTTGACAAAACACAACAAGAAGCAATGCAACGCATCCCGAATAAACGGACGGTCTGAACGCAAACTAGAAAATGCACGTGTTTTGTATCTTCTTCCCGTTTCTCGGACTGTTTGAACGCGCCAATTTAAAACCTTTATCCCGATTTTCGGGATCCCGAATCGGTATCCCGAGAAACCGGACCGTGTGGCCCCAGCCTAATCCTTCCTTCTTTCTGAAGGACTCGGCATCCGTTTCACCGGAAGCTTGTTGCGGTGTCTTCCTTCCCGCAAAACGGATGGAAAACGCGAAGGAAACAAAACCAGGCAATTCCAACAGGCCCATTGGGATTAATGTATTGTCAATGTCCGCTAACCAAAACGCAACAGAAAGGAAAAACGGATAGTGTAAACCTACACTTAAGTATGTGTAAATTAGTTATTTTTGTGTGTGTTTAGCAGTGATTAAAAATGGTTCTATAGAATTTCCTAGTTGTGGGGAAAATGTTTTTAGTGAAGAAATCGTTAAAAAAATAACCGTTATTTATGCAACTTAAATGTAAACATCAGTGAAAATCGAAATGTTTGAAATTAGTTCGAATATAAACAATTGGTAAATAAAACGTCCGAATTTTTAACAAAATAGGCCTATTGAAATTTAAATAGGGTGCAGTTTTAAAATACTTGCTTTATACAGTAAGACTTTTCGTAGATTGTTGTTTGTGTTTCCCGTTATTTTGTTAACCTTACCTAAATAAGCTGTTGGTTGTGATGCATTATAAACTTATGCTAAATTTGCTAAGTCAGTTGAAATGGTAATAAATGTAAATGTATTCAACAAACATTTATTTTTAAGCTTTTGATCCGACTCAGCTGTTTTATACATTATTTCCATTAACAGCTGATTTCAAACGTCGAAGCAATTATTTGTATTTCTAACTTTTGGGCTAGATTTGTATTAAATTATAGACCTGAGCCTTGCTGGATCATTTAAGCTGTATTATAACTGCTGTTATAAAATATACGAAGTAATTTTATTTGAACATTCAACATTATTTACCATCTTAACAGCTTTTGGTGATATTATTAATTATACACCTTTATTATAAAGAAAACATAACAAGTCTATGTGTATAGAAGGTCCCAACAGGGTTGGCGTGGTAGCACGCAGGGGTTTCCCCTAGTCCAAAATAGTTTGAATTGTGGCATGCATTGTAATTTCACTATTAATATTAAAATAATCAATAATCAACATTTCAAACAAACTTTGATATTACCAACCAAAGGAATCAATATAATCAATCAGTAACAACAGATGCTTAACTAATAATGCAGTAAATATCGTTGTGTGGCACATCATTATTTAATTCTAAGTCTAAAAAGAATAATAATTAATATTAAAACAAAAATAGTACAGCAAAATGGGACAAAATAGGAAAACACGATTTCGTTGTTTTTGACCGCCATTTTTAAACGGTTAAAGGTATGGATGTGAAAATTTCACCGTTGGTTTTTTTGCTTGAAATTCTACATCGAAATGATGTATCACATGACCACCTTCCTATTTAAAAAAAACAAAGTTACATTCAAAATGGCGGATCCAAGATGGCGGATACATTTTTTTAAATCTTTATAAAATTGTATGTTTTACATAGAGTAGGTACCTCAATCACATCTACCTTAAAATTTGCCTTATATACGAAATATTAAACCGTCCGAAGACTTACTTGTCACTGTGTATATATAGATTATAAACAAACTAGTGGACCGGGCAATGCTTCGCTATTGCTTGATTTACCTAACCTAAAATTATATTCAGTTTTTGATCCAAATCAGTTGTTGATCAAAATCAGCTGTTGATCAAAATCAGCTGTTTTAAGCTTTTCATACGAACAGCTGTTTTTTGTGCCCCTGATAAAATCAAAAGAAATCTTTCTTCTTCTTCCTTAAGATTGACCTTTCATAAGATTAACATGGCAACTTTGAGGGCCGCTGGGGCGAAGCCCTTAACATACATTGAGCTCATTTTAAGGGAAGCACAACTTCAGAGTGAGCTCTGTAAAATGACATCAAAAACATAAAAATCGGTTAAAAACTCTAGGAGGAGTTCTACTCACAAAATAACCCCTAGCAAATTAATTATGTATAGATACAACTTTCTACAAAAATAATATAACTGGCGAAGCCACTCCCTTGGAATATTGCAACCAATTTTCATCTAAAGGTTAGACAATAATTAGTTTAGATCCATAAACTATCTTTACAGAAAACGTTTATGACTCACGACGTCCTTGAACGGTTAAAGACAAAACATGTTTTACATATGCACAAATTGAATATGAAAACTCCAACGTTTCCAAATATGTCATTCGTTTGGCGCGCAATAAAACAGCACGGCTTCAAAGCGCCGAGAAAATCGTTTTGTTCGTAATAATCCGTCTGCGATAAAGAATTCAATTCGCGAGACTCGGGAAGCAAATAACATAAAAACACTTGCAGACGGAATTGTGCAATTTCATATCTCATAACCTGCAAAGTAGTTGCCGAGGCTGTTGCGCGCGGATGTGTTTATCTTTTATTTGTTATTTTTTTTACATAAAACAATTAAACCCTATTCGCCTAGCGGAAAGTGCAAGGACTGGTTGAGTTGTTTGGATACCGGTGAGTTTCCATTTGATGTATGAACAATCTAATAAAGAAATACTGTATAACTAGTAATGACACACGATAGATGTGCAATAGCGTTAATAACAAATGCGTTTAGTTAGTGTTTTTACAGGCCTAACACGTACTATCGCCCTTTGATTGCAAAAAAAAGTTTAGACAATATAATATTATGTTAATTAATTTGTAATTTTATTCAGCATTTTTCATGAACAACGAATTATTTGTAGGCAGGTTTTTACCTGTTGAGGCAATCTATAAATAAATTCAACGTTTTTCATTTCACAGTCTCTAAACACCACAACACAAACGTTTATATATTTATGTGTACATTGTATATAGATTTTTTTTATGGACACTATGTCATAAAATTGTTATAACTCCCTTCCACTGACTTATGGACACTATGACTGTCGTACAATTGTTGCAACTCCCTTTCTTATTTCATGGACACTATAATTCCCACAACATTAAACTCCCTTTTACTTTCTTATGCATATTATAAGTGTCGTAAAATTGGTACAACTCCCTTTTACTTTCTTATGGACATTAATACCGTCGTAAAATCGTTACATCTACCTTTCTTATTTCACGGACGATATAATTTCCTGTAAATTATTACAACTCCCTTTTACTGTCTTATGCACACTATAAGTGTCGTAAAATTGGTACAACTCCCTTATACTTTCTTATTTGCACTGTAACTGTTGCAAAATTGTTACAATTCCCTTTCTTATTTCACGGACGATATAATTTCCTCTAAATTATTACAATTTCCTTTTACTGTCTTATGCACACTATAAGTGTTGTAAAATTGTTACAACTACCTTATACTTTCTTATTTACACTGTAACGGTTGCAAAATCGTTATAACTCCCTTTCTTATTTCACGGACGATATAATTTCCTCTAAATTATTACA
>JAGFPH010001786.1:92809-109466 GCA_018207615.1 Philaenus spumarius | reverse complement strand
TATCTTCCAGATTTCTCAACCAATCAATATAAACCTGTACATTTTCTGTTTGTGCTTTAAAAACTGCGTAGAATGCTTTTTTTTAAATGAAAATCGAACGACGCATTCAAAATTTATCGTTGTTTAAAAATTCACAAATTTTCGTTTTTTGGTATTTTAACAAAAAAATTCATTTTAAGCGTTTAAAATTCAAACTAAGCGGGAAGTTCTAGGGTTGGCCTGCACGGTCAACCAATTTTTTAAATAAATTTCCTATTTATTTGCTATTTATTTCCTGTTTTATTTGTAATACATACGCATCTATTTATGTACAATTAATGGCATCTTGGGACTACAGGACTAATTTTATTGTAATTGCCTATATTAAAACTATTAATTGAGTTAGTTCTTGATAAAAACATTAGAGTGCACCGTCCCAGCTCGCTTCCCTCACGTTGTCTCGATGCTTCGTCACTAGCTCCCCATCTACACTCGGGGTGAAGCAAATGCAAAAAGATTATTGTATATTCTGATATTTGTACTTATATTGTACTCCGTTCACCTTGCCGTGGCGCCTGAACGATTAGGAGACCCTTACACACACAAGCACACAAATGCAGCCGTCCCGCCCGCCAGGTAGATGACTCATAGACTAGGGCGTCCAATACGTAACTGCGATTTTCGCAAAACTCAAACTTAAACAACTGATAATGGTATATTTGTAACCTCCGCACAATTTCAAAGAAAATGATACCAAATACGACATGATTACGATAATATATATGTATACTACCTGAATGCCCGTGCTTCGCTACTGTTGTTAGTAATAATATGCAGTTTGTTGTCAAAATCTACACCAACTCCTTCTAAAACCAACCGTTGTTGTTTCATCCATATCATTAAATTAAATTAAATTTCTGACTAACAATTTTTCATCAAAAGTGAAATTCGACTAACCGTTTACTCGCCATGGGTAGGGAAGTTGTGGTAAATTTATCTCGCATTACCTTAAAATCCCATTTTTTGACGCCATCTTGAAATTGGTAATAGTTATCGTGGATTTTGGATTTGTTCTGAAAAGTAGACAACAATACGAACATTTAAAGTATATGGTTGATTGGTGTCCGACAGCTGGAAGTATACACACTACTCGGGACAGACACGACATTACATTAGGGAAATATGTTTTTCACTGTGATATGTTTGCCGTTTCCGTGTCTGACGAAGTAACGGTGGGTTCTTAGTTACATAGTTCTTAATAGTTCTTAGTTACATTAAAAGCTATGCCATTTAATTACTCAACATTTACCGATTTACTTCTAATTTGGTACCAAAATAAACAGACTATCATGATACACAACGTTATGTGATTTATTTTTATATTTTCTTGTTATAAAAAAAGTTTGCATAACGCTACTATAAACAATTAAAATTCAGGTAGGTGTGGAGCGGAAACCAGTCGACCGTGCTGACCCTCCGTAAGCTTGAACTTCCGCCTCACTCTGAGTTGAATTTGACTATAGGATGACTCATGAGTGTGATTTCTTGGAGAGTTCTTCTAAATGACTATATAAGGGTTGTTTTGAACAAATCGCCGGAACGGCACTATGACTCACCGATGTGAAATGCATGACTGTCGGGGAGTTTTAACATCAGTAGTGTTGCTGTTATTCCGTAGTAATGTGGTTGGTGTTGTAGTGTTGTGCACGGAAGCGTTTGGCCTATACAGTATAACAGCGATGTCTTCAAAGAAACCTAAATAAGTTTTACATTCGCAAGCTAGGAGTGTAGTTGCTTCGGTAATTCAGTATTTTTATCTAGAAAAAAATAATATGGGACCTTTGTTAGACGTAAAGAAAGTACTTGAACGAGTTTCAGCAGCCTGTAATGTTCCAAAACGAACAATCACTCGTATCAACGGTCAGCTGAAATTAGCGTTAGCTGAAGAACCCGGAGAAGAAGACGCGTTATCTGACGAAGAAATAGACAACGAAGGCAGTGAAGATTCCGCACCTAAGAAAATCAAAATATCGACGCCAAGAAAAACCCCTGGAGGACCACAGCGAAGGAAATCAGTGACAGGCCTCGATGAGTTCGCTAAGTCGGCAATACGACGGCACATACTGCAGTACTATGAGCGGCCAGAGGTACCGACACTTGTAAAACTTCAGTGCTCTTTGAAAAATTCGGGATTGTTCAACGGCGGGAAGACATCACTTTATAAGATTTTAAGGGGGTTGGGATTTGTTTACAAGAAGTTTAATCATAGGAGAGTTTTAATGGAAAAACCAACAGTGGCTTTGCTAAGGTGTCAGTTCTTAAGGAAAATTCGAAACGTAAACATTGAAAAAGTTGTGTTTTTAGACGAGACTTGGTTGAACGAAAATGTGCACCAAGATAAAGGGTGGACCGACGATTCAATTAAGGGGACATTGAAAGCTCCCTTAGGAAAGGGGAAAAGATTAATCATCTGTCATGCTGGAAGCCAGAAAGGATGGATCAACGCTCCTCCGCTTGTTTTTGAGTCAAAAAAGACCGGTGATTATCACGAGGAAATGGATCATGCAGTTTTTGAAAACTGGTTTTTCAATACCCTTATTCCAGCAATACCTCCAGCTAGTACAATTGTAATGGATAACGCTCCATATCACTCCAGGAAGAAAGACAAAGCACCAACATCGAGTTCGACAAAAGCTACTATGACACAATGGCTACAAGAGAAGAACATCCCATTTCCTACAGACCTGTTTAAGCCAGAACTCTATAAACTTGTAAAGTTACACAAGCCCCCGATCCCCACTTACGCAATTGACTCCAAAGCCGCTGAATTAGGATTCAAAGTGATTAGGCTCCCACCTTACCATTGTCAGTACAATGCTATTGAGATGGTTTGGTCGTTCATTAAGTCGTTTGTCAAAGACAGAAACAAAACCTATAAGCTGAAGGATGTAAAAGAACTTTTCTTAGAAGCAGTGAACCAGGTCACTCCAGAATTGTGGTCAAGATATGTCCAGCACGTGAAGAAAGCCATGGACGCAGACTGGGATAGTGAGGGGTTAAATGATCAAAGTGTCCAGGAGTTTATTATTAACTTATGTCCTGGCGATTGTGAAAGTGAGAGTGAAAGTGATTCTGATGATGAAGACGATGACATTGGATGCTTCCCTCTGGCTTAGGATTTTGC
The DNA here is from genome assembly GCA_018207615.1 of Philaenus spumarius. Classification (NCBI taxonomy): domain Eukaryota; kingdom Metazoa; phylum Arthropoda; class Insecta; order Hemiptera; family Aphrophoridae; genus Philaenus; species Philaenus spumarius. The sequence continues at coordinate 106,303 of JAGFPH010001786.1, read as the reverse complement.
AGGTATGGACTGAGAACTAATTTAATCTCACATTTAATATTTTAAAATTTAAATTTGTCAGTTTTAATAATACCACTTGCTATTCAAAATACAGAAAGGTTTTAAAGTTTTAATTTTGTCCATCTTATTCTATTTTCTACACTTTTCTGATATATTTTATGTGCTAGTTTTAAACAGGTATGTTCACTTATGTTCTTAGACACGAGGCATTTACGTAAATCTTATATTTTATGATTGTAAATAGGATACTATTCACATGTTGTTGTATTATTGCAACAAACATGAAAGTAAAATATATTAGTTGAGAATTGAAGAATAATTAAGTATAAACATTTTAAAACATCAGTTTACTAACTTAGCTTCCACATTTGCTTCCACATTTCTTATTCACTTTATAGTTTTTGTTGTTTTAATATATTTTAAATGTGTTCTCGGAAAAGTCTTTAACTCCTAATATATTTTGAATGTAAATATTGTAAACAAAACTTCTGGTTATTTTAGTATATACAGTTTTTATATTTTTCCTAACATGATTCCTCCAATTGAATTTTTGTATAAGTTATAAATTATATTAAAGTAGGTAATTTCTTATTAATTGTTAATAAACTTGTGTTCACATTACTGGAGTTGTTAATTTAACTATAGCATGTAAATATTGGGTATAACATTCCTGGTTCATTTAGTCGATTGTTTTTTGTTTGATTTATTTCTTAACATGTTTCCTCCAATTATTCTTGTACGAGTTATTAAATTATATTGAATAAGGTAAATACTTATTAATTGTTAATAAACGTGTTTTTACATTGCTGGAGTCGTTAATTTAACTATAAAAGTCCCCAAAATCCACTTTTTTGGTCCTAACAATATGTTGTGTGGACTCATTTTTCTCAGAATTTAACGAAGATTTCAAAAATAATCATATAATTAGGATAAAGATTCAACTTAAATATTGTGTAGCGTCTCCAGTACTTGTGTACCTGCCTGATACCTGACCGTCCGGGTCGAGGGTGTGGGGGGCGCTCGTGAGTGCGCGTACGAACGCAAAGGGTCTCCTAATCGTTCAGGCGCCACGGCAAGGTGAACGGAGTATAAATGCAAATTGATTACGACAGAACCACTTGGATAAGGGTAGTAGTAGCTGTGAGCTAGACCCTGGCGCATGAGCAATAGGGCTGGAGATTTTGAGCAATAAGTGTTTTATCGACGGGCCCTCGGTTTAAACCAGGTAGTTTAGTGGTAAAGGATAATAGGGCCGTATCAGTCAGCGAAGACTACAATATGTAGAGAGAGCAAGGTAAATCGGTTGCGATTGTGTTAATAATGAATCTCTATTAGCTAATAATTGTAAAAAATAGAAAGCAGTCGTGGGACTGTCGACAGAAGTTAACATTGCCATGAATCTAAATCGTTGTTTATATTGGTTTAATCTGACATTAGATGAATATTTTTATCTTGTCCCAGTTAAAATTTTAATTAAAAAATTCAAAATAACATAAACATGAGTGTACACTAATTTAACACAACTTACAAAATTACTAAGTGCAATGTCCTCTTTTTCGGTAGCGTGACGTGGCTAAACCCATACAGCTATTGAGTTTAAGCCTCTAAATTTACCACTGCCTATTTTATTTCGTCGATTTCTTCTTCTTTAACATTTCACAACAATGGATTTTATCTTATTTATTAAAAATAAGAATTAAAAAAAATTAATTTATGCAATTTTGGATGTTGTAGACTTGTAGATAATTACCAATAATTCATTTTTTTCTCGATAACTCGGTTATCCTTTGACCTACAGAAACGGAAAAAAACATTTCGATTTCTTCTTTGTTTACGATCAGCTGTTACAATTAAACTGCTGGTTTATGTTAGTAGGCTACGTGTGTAAGGCAACGAAGGAGAAGAAATCATCGATGTAAAAAATGCAAACCGTATCATTTTAAGAGCGTATCGCGATTTCGTATATTTTACTTCATCAAAAAGTGCTCTGCGCGCCTAAAGATATTTTCACTTCAAAAATCTTCCAATAACACTTCAAGATATCGTTAATGATATCTATAGATTACCTAATAACTTTGGCAACATCAAAAATTGTAATTTTTGTACGCATAACTAGGGGGAACCCCTGCGTCCTCCAAGCGCTAACCCCTTTGAAACTGTCTATATACATAATCATGTTATGTTTTCTTTATAATAAAGGTGTAGGATTAATAATAACCCCAAAGCTGAGATGGTAAATAATGTTAAATGTTCTAATCAAATTATTTCGTATATTTTATAACATCAGTATAAATAAAGGATAAAAGAACCAGCAAGGCTCAGGTTTACAGTTTAATAAAAACCTAACCTAAAAGTCAGAAACACAAATAATCGCTTCAAAGTTTGAAATAAGCTGTTAATAGAAATATTATAGTAAATTGCTGTTTTATTTGTTATTTTATTCAATATTTTGCTATGGTAATGGATGTAAATATATGTGTTGGTTTATCAGTCTAGGTCAAACCTAAGTATTTTTTCCGGCTAAATTTACAAATATTGAAATAAAAAATATTTTGATCAAAATGAATTATGGCCTATGTTACTCAGGGATAGTGTATAGCTGGCCAAACGTAAGCTGGCACTTGGGCTTGGCGAGCCGAGGCGACGGACCCATGGCGAGGGGAGGGTGGAATGCAGGTAAAAACCTTTCAGAATACATTGACCCACCCGCGCCCGGTGACTCATTTTACGATTTTATTTTTCCATCATTGATCTCTAATTTTATTTCTTTGAATGTACGTAATAATGATATTATTTTTAAGCGTTAACCTCCAACTTAACTTTTTGTGTCCACTTCAATAATATCAAATTTTAATTATAAATTATAATTAGTTTATGTTAAAATAAAATGCTTACCTTTTTTCTAGCTGGCATAATTACCTGGGAACAAGTGATTTACTATATTACCTTAAAATAACAATATGTACATAAACGTTATTCCCGTATCAATCAACTGTACTTCGGGAGTTGTGGCGCCGAACCTCCTCGCGCTCATTTAAACAATGATTTCATAATGATGTAATCATTTTATCACAAATCGGTGAATTGGATAGTTTAGATCAATTCATTGGCTACAACTTTCCCGCTGGAAGTTTGTTTATAACCCAAAAATAAAAAAATTCCTCGCTTAGTAACTTTTCCACGTCAGTCTGTGATAATTCTCAAATATTTTCAATTATAAAAATTCGAAATAAATGTTAAAATAAAAGTTTTTTATACTGTTAGAATCCGTACTTTATGTAGATTAAGAATATCTAAATTTTATTTTACTGAAGCCTTTCCATCGAGTTACAACAGCGAGTTAACGACTGCGTGCCCATTAACTGAGAACCGGAGGCTAGGAGGTGGCTGAATAGAACAGCTTACGGGCCGATGGTTATGCCCAGCGTTAATTTGGCCGTCGATATTTTCAGAACGACGAATACAGGGTTTCTACCTAGGAGAAAAGTGCCAGCTTACGTTTGGCCAGCTATAGCTTTTTATTCTTAAAGATATATTTTTTCAATCGGTTCAGCAGTTCCGCAGATTACCCCCTACATACAAACAAACAAACAGATTTTACCTCTTTATAATATTAGTATAGATTTATATCTCGAAAACGATAAATTTTTGAGAGAAACTGCAAGAGACGTTTTCCGTTTAAAATTGTCCGAACAACGCACGCAAAATTGTTGAGTGGTGAAAAAATCTACACTTAAAATTTATTTGAAAACCAAATTGTCTAAATAGCGTTTGGCCATCGTTTCCTCCAGGCAACATGCGCACATTTTATAAAGGGACTCTTTTTTGCAACATATTGCGCAAAAAAATCTAATGCGAAACGATATTATAGCGTGACCGAAGATGTTACACTCGAATCCACGTTCACCGTGCAGTACAGGTCTTAAGGAAGTATAGACATGCTACTACCATTACAGGGAACATCACGTTTATTGGCATGCTGGTTGCGTCAACTGACAGAGCGTTGCATGGGAGTTGATGTTTTTACTTTCTCCACCCTATACGTAGTATATGGAGAAAGTATTGTTTTCGTAAAAATGTTCGAATTTGAATTTTCAGTTGAATTATCTGTTTTGGTGCTCCCAGAACCCCAAAAAATGGTTTAGTGCAATTATCTGTGTTGGTGCTCCCTGAACCCAAAAATATTTTTAGTGCAATTTTTTGTTTTGGTGCTCCCTGAACCCAAAAAAGTGTTTTTAGAGTGGTGTCTGTCTGTCAGTCTGTCAGTATGTATACAAGACCAGAGAGGACACTATTGGTCCGATTTTCATGAAATTTGGTATGTAGGTACTAAACCCTAATATCTCCAGGCGTTTTTTTTCATTTTTTGGAATTTTTAATTTTTAAGGGTAATTTACCCCTAAAAACCCATAAAAAACGACAAAAATGCAAATTTCTCAAAAACGGCTCTAACGATTTTGATCAAATTTTCAGTATTTATAGTGCTTAAGATGCCAAACAAAATGACACCACCCGCTTTTATCAAAACTTCGGCGTTTTATAATTATGGGGAAATGTTTAAAAATAAACAAGTTTATGTTGTCAATCTAGCATCGCGGCGGCGGCCGCACGGGGTAGCACCATGGTAGCGATCACGGCCAGTAATTCAAAGGTCGCGCGATCGAATCCCGCCTAGGACAATAATTTTTTTATACGATTGACGTAGGTAGAATATTATTTTTTTGTTTTGTTCTAAAAAGTAATAAATAAAATGATTGAAAACAATATTATTTTGACTACAGTAAGTTGGGAGAAAGTTTGTGTCAGTTAACTGATACCGTTTATTTAGTTGGCTACTATCGCTGAGACTGTCGTATGGATAGCATGGCTTATGGGCGCTCTGTACTGCACGGTGAACGTGGAATCGTATAAAGACATCGTTGGTCAAGTTGTTATGAAATAAGTTTAAAAGAAACCCCTACAGAACGATTACTTGTACGTGATCTAAAATGTCGCTGAGCACATTATAAGTTTCTAATCGTCAATTATAAAAACTTGAAACTCCCAGGATTTTATACAACTAAAAACTATAATTTTAATGGAGAAGGAATGTAATCCCTACGGCCTTTTCGGGAGCGATAACCCATAGTTTTAAATTGTAACACCTGCTCTTCACTTTTCTGTAGGCTACCTAGCACTAGCTTATACAAACACCACCTAATCTATCCTAACCATTATCTAAACTACATTAAACCCTGTCCACGATAAAGTTGTATTTCATACGGTAACAGACAAGAGTCGTATAATATACTTTACAGTGTGTAGCCTATTGTTACCCAAGCATATTGTGTACCAACCTTTTAGTGATAAAACGTAGAACGCGAGTTTTGAAAACGCACGCTAATGTAATCCTGTGTCCTGACTTGTGATTGGTACAGAATTAGGATGACTTCGGATAACAGCAGTCGTAAAATGTTGTGCGAGTCCTGGATAAGGAAACGTAAAAGAAAGGAGAGGCGGAACGTATTTTGCAGTCAGGGTCATTTGTGTTTACTGCGTTCGTTTCCAAACAAAACTGTAAACAGTACGTACGCAACAATAAATCTAAATAGGCCTACAAAACGGTTTAAAATAAACGTATTTTACAAACTACTTTGGCATGGCTATAAAGTCAGTGTCTTAATTAATCAATCCGAACAAATTGTGTCTGTTACATTTAATTTTTAAAATACTGCATCAAGGTAAAGTAATTCGACCACGCAGCTGAACCGCTGACATTAGGTGAGCGAATTTCCAAAATTAAGTTTATACCGGGTGTTCGGAAAATCTCGAAACGGTTTAATATTACGTGTACAAGAAAAATTTGAAGGTAACTGTGATCGAGGAACCTACTCTTTGTAAAAATACTATTTTATTAAGATTTCCAAAAAAATGTATCCGCTATTTTGAATGTAACTTGGTTTTTTTAAACGTGAAGGTGGTCATGTGATACATCATTTCGATGTAGAACTTTGAGAGAAAACCAACGGTGAAATTTTCACATCCATATCTTTAACCGATTAAAAATGGCGGCCAAAAAACAACGTAATCGTGTATTCCAATGTTGCCATTTTGCTACACGAAAATGTCTACACTCCGAGTCCCCAATGTCAAGTTGCAAACTCGCTGCGAGCGGAACAAGGAGGGTGAGGTGCAAACAAATTCTACTAATATGTTTCATGCACGTAGTCAGCTATTCAGCGCCTTCGTGAGTAGACCAATTTCTCAAATTATTGAAAACTTAATTTTGAAAATTCCGGTCAGCTGTTCAGCTACGAGATCAAATTATTTTATATAGGTCTTTCCTTAAGTCCTAGAGCGATTTCGATCCTTCGTAGTGATAGCATAGAGTTATATTATGTTGCGTGCCGTATTTGTGTTTTTTCAGAATTTCTATTAACCTGAGGATGGTCAAAGACCGAAACCGCTATAAGTAATTATGATAATATATAGACTACCTATAAATAAAGGGTTTAATTCACGCAACTTACACTGAATATATGTATAGTCTTCCTGGGTATTGCAATGCCTGGGGTCTGAAAAAGAAATAGTGAAAATAGTTTCATTAAAGTCGGTCGAAGTCGGAACAAAGCAAATTCTAATACTACTGCGGAAGATCTGCCACTACAATAAACTAATACATCTCGCGGTTATGGACATGAATTTTACAAGCACGTGTAAGCTTCAAGTGTAGTTAATTGACCTTAATTGAGATGTTAATATAGAGTTGGCAGCGATGGGGCCGTTTTGTGTTTAGCGCAGAATGTTAAATAGAGTCATTTACTGCACTATGCACTGCCCCCCTTTCTGTCTCTCTCATTATTAAGCGAGAGGAAGGACCCGGCGGTCCCAACTTTACATCTTTAAGAGCTACTACTGTTTGCGGCAATGCTTCGCCATTGCATGATTTTAGTATATAAATGTATATTTAGATTAAATTTAAGAATCACAATTAAATTACGAACCACTCTCATGTAATTTCTGTGGTTTACATGATCCCAATTTTCTACCAATGTTACGTATTCTTCTTTGTGAAATTTTGATTTTTAACAAATAATCTCACTAAATCTATTAATATTATAAAGAGGTACAATTTTTTGTATGTATTATGTATGTAGAGGTAATCTCTGAAACCACTGAACCTATTGAAAACATTGTTTTATTAATAAAAAGCTACACTATCGCTGAGTAACTAGGCTACAATTCATTTCAATAAAAACATTTTTTATATCAATATTTGTAAATTTTATCGGAAAAAATCTTAAGGTAGGCCTAGACTGATGAACCAACATATGTATTTACATTTATTACCATAGCAACCAACTGATTAAAATAACAGATAAAACAGCTGTTTGCTGCTCTAATATTTCCATTAACAGGTGATTTTAAACTTTGAAGCAATTATTTTTATTTCTAACTCTTAGGTAAGGTTTTTAATAAAGAGTAGACCTGAGCCTTGCTGGTTCTTTTAACCTTTATTATAATTGTTGTTATAAAATATACGAAATAATTTGCTTTGAACATTTAACATTACTTACCACCTTAGCTTTGGGGTTATTATTAATCCTACACCTTTATTATAAAGAAAAGTTAACATAATTATGTGTATAGAAGGTTCCAACGGGGTTGGCGTGCGGAGTACGCAGGGGTTTCCTCTGGTAGGTTATAAATAGAAATATTTAATTTCTTAATACAGCTGTTTATAAGTGAGATTACTTAAGGTAAAACACACGTGACATACACTCAATGAAATATTTCTTCCATAAGACATAAATGGGAAGTTTGATGCATAAGGGGGCAGAGCCCTAGTGATTGAGGATAAAACAAAAGACTTTTGGAACATCTTGAGGAAAATCCCTTTAATTTGACTTGTCAATCGTGAAAATAGTTTACAAAATAAAAGCGTGGCTAGACAGAAGTAAGCTGTCACTAAACGTATCCCATTTCATACATTTGTATACAGTGACAATAATTAATTATTGACAGTGAATTAAATATTGTTTGTATAAATTTATCAGTGTGACTGCTGGCATATATTTTTGACGAACCAATGAATGATCGTAAATCGTTCTGATAGTGTTTTGTTTTAATCCCAAATTGATACAAGAATTGCGTTTTAGCCTAATTGTTTATTAGTGAATTTCAATAGGAAAGATAGGCAATTGCAGTGACTCTCAAGGTCGGACGTAGTCAATGAGCACCGGCCATGGTCCTCGGAACACGTTTTGGAGTGTCATTCAAAACTGTATATGTTATATATGTTTTCACATTCTACGACAGATTTGGTCCAAATTTAGCACAGGACTTGATTATCTAATTTGCTCAGACGAGTTCCAAAAAACCTAACAAGTGGAAACACGTTTTTGACCTGAAGTAAAAATTTTTTCTAGATTTTCGTGCCGGAATGAACTTGTTGGGGTTTAAAAAAAAAACATAAAATAAACATAGGTTATTATTCTGCACATTTGGTTTTTTCACGACCAATATACCGTCCCGTTCCCCCAAAATAGATCAAAACGTGAAATTACCCTGTTAAAATCCAAGTGGGATATTCTGATCCGAGATTGAGGGCAGACAAATTTAGTATCGGTAAATTTTTTTAACTACCACACTGTTAGGTTAGGTTTGTATCGCTCTATTACATTAAAAAAAACAGGCAGTCGTGGGACTGCCGTCAGAAGTGAAAACATTTTAGCTTCATATAGTTAACTTTATTTTCGAGTTAAAGTTACGTTTTGTTTGTTTAATACTGATTATGGGTGAAATCAGCTGTAATATTATTAAGTTAAACGAATAAGTTTCTTCTTTAAATTTGTAGGCCTATAAACGAATATTTTGATGATTAAAGGTTATATTTATATACAGTTTATAAACTCAAAGCAAATATTATACCTGTAATGTATTATAACATACATTAGTTCTAGAATTCATATTTAATAAAATCAACTTCACAAGAATTTATAACGATTGAAGTTGTAAACATAACCTCAAAGCAAATATTATAATGTATTATAACATACATTAGTTCTAGAACTCATCTATATAATAAAAATGAATTGCTGTTTCTTTGAAATCGCATCAATTGAGAACTGCTGGACCAATTTGGCAATTTTTTGTTTTAAAATGTTCGTAATAGTCCGAACTAGGTTTTTATATAAAGAAAAATTTGAAAAGTTTCCCGAAAAAGTTTCAAATTTGGAAAAAACTAAACAGCCTCTTTTGTATGGACTCAAGACCATAGCGCTCAAAAACAGCTGTTCGTATAAAATGCTTAGTAACACATGTTTGTTTACATTCATTACCATAGCAACTTTAGCCAATTTATAATCAGTTTATTATTCTTCAAAACCAATAGCTTTTTAGATTAGATTGACAAATTAAAAGCAAACACAAACAAAACTCAATAAAACATGCTTAGGCCTACTATATTATAATTCAATTTAAACATCGGTTGTTACATATTATTATAAATAAAACAACTGTTATGGATCAAAAACTGAACATAATTTTAGGTTAGGCCTACAATGAACCAAAACACTTTTATTTGCAACCAATTTCTCTAATTTATAATCGGGTTATTATACTTCAAAAACCAAAACAGCTTTTTTAGGTTAGATTGCCAAACAACACAAACAAAAATCAACGAAAAATGCTTACTGTATTATAATTCAATTCAAACATCGGTTGTTACATATCTATTTACTTACATATATGCATTTTAAAATATTGTTTATATAAATTGTTTATATAAATTGTTGACGTAAACACCATTTGCAATTCAATAACTTAAGTCAAAAGAATGAAATTTGATAACTACCCTTAAAATTAAATAAAGCAATAGCGAAGCATTGCCGGGTCCACTAGTATTTAATAAAATCAACTTCACAAGAAATTATTACGATTGAAGTTGTAAACATAACCTCAAAGCAAATATTATAATGTATTATAACATACATTAGTTCTAGAACTCATATTCAATAAAATCAACTTCACAAGAAATTATAACGATTGAAGTTGTAAACATAACCTCAAATTATAATATAGGCTACACTGGGTTTATAGATGATGGGTGAAATCAGCTGTTATATTATTAAGTTAAACGATAGGTATTTCTTCTTTAAATTTTTTCACAGAACTACTAGTATTAGCGTTTGGATAAAAAATGGAGATTAAAATTAAATCAATCTAAGTCTATCTATGTTAATTGACATAGCAATTAGAGAAATCAATCCAATTGCTATTAAAATCAATTCCCATTTAGTAATTTCGGCTAATACTGCTAAATACTTGGGAATGATACTCGATAACACTGCTAAACTGGAAGGAGAATGTCAAATAGAAGAAGGTAGACATGCAATTTAGGCAAATGTACTGGTTACTTGGGAGAAACTCGAATCGGGTCTACACAACAAACTGCTTCCCTACTTGCAAATATTGTATCCAGTGTGGACTTATGGAATACTGCTGTGTAGATGTACAAAGAGATGTGTTAATATCACAACCATTTCAGAATATTTTTCTGCGGAGCATTGTTGACGCACCACGGTTCATCCGAAAAGACAGTCTTCATCGAAATCTCAAGATGAACACCGTCGCAGAAGAAGTCAAGAGGTATGCAGTGAAGCACAAACACAGACTTCTAACTCACGAGAATGAATTGTCTGCTCAACTAGTCTGGTAAAATGAGCTGGTTGAAGAGAACGAAGCTTTTAGAACTTTGTTAGTCCAAGTAATTAATTTACACACGAACAGGGTGTACACTTATGAGGAGGGCATCGGTGGATGATAGTCCGGTAAACAGTGACAGTTAATATGACATGTATTAATAGATAGGCTCACATGGATAGTTGTAATTGAAAATAACTAAACAAAAATTATCGAGTATGGATTCCAAGTGATCTAATGAACTATGAAAATTACGAAATCTAACCTACAAATAAAATCGTTTTTCGTACTAACAATGTAGTTTAGAAGGAGGTTAATGTAGATACCACGTCACTGTCCACAAGACATTAGATGGGACTCTGATTAACGATTGTATTTTAACCATAGTACAGTACATTTAGACGAAATAACAATTTACTGGTAAAACTTGCTAAAGAATCCTTTAACTCCTGCTAAGCCCGGTACTAAGGCTAGGACGGTGTAATTTTAACACGTTCACTGCTACGGAAATTTCGTACTTCCTGCGCTAGGAGCTGACCTTTTATTCTTAAAATTGGCATGCGAAGCACGCATGCTCTATGTATTGAAAATTCTCCCTATACGGTAGTTTGCGTACGAATCACGCAATGCACTGTGTATTAAAAGTACTCCCAATACGGGTGTTGGCGAGCGAAGCACGCAATGCACTGTGTATTAAAAGTACGCCCAATACAGGAGTTTGCGTGCGAAGCTCGCAATGAATTGTGTATTGAAAGTAATCCCAATAAGAGGGTTGGCGTGCGAAGCACGCAATGCACTGTGCTTCGGCCGCTTCTCGTAGAGTTCAGTGTCATTTCAGTGAACCTGTTAATAAACCCAGAAACCACAATAGAGATGTTCCAACTGCGCATGCGTCACAGCGAAGCAAACACAAAAGTGTGATCGAGCACCTTGCTTCCACTTGTGGTAGGAAAACCATCCATCAACCAAAGTAAACCAGTAAGAACCGGATTAAGAGTAAGACCAATGAATAACCCGAGCTTTCATCACTTTAAATCCTGGCATTAAAATCTCGGGAGATTTATTAGTAAGGGAATCTAATTAATTTATTGCCGTATAATTTACATAGATATTATCCTCGGAGATTAGGTGTGTTCTTTCCGGAAATTTCTCAGGTGTTTGGTTATTTATGAGGAATAGGAAAATCCAAATCCAAACGTACCTAAGTCATAGTTTAGTGGAAACAGTTATAGCTATATGTACTAGTTTCATAAAGTTGTAAATAAACGGTATCAGGTTACTGACACATACTTTCTCCCTCATTATAGGAACTTAATAAAAAAATATTATTTCATATAATTTTTTATTTTTAAGAGTAATTTTCCCATAAAAATCCATAAAATAACGGAAAAATCAACTTTTATCAAAAACGGTTCTAACGATTTTGATTAAAATTTTATACTTTATTAGGGACCTAAAGTACTATAAACTACACAATTTTAATCAAAATCGTTTAAACGGTTTTTGATAAAAGTTGATTTTTCCGTTATTTTAAGGGTTTTTATGGGAAAATTACCCTTAAAAATAAAAAATTCACAAAAATGAAAAAAAACACCTGGGGATACCGTGGATTAGTATCTCCATACCAAATTTCATCAAAATCGGACGACTTGTTTAGGCTCTAGGTCTGATAACATCCGCACACACTCACACACAGACACACCCCCAGACATCACTCCGAAAACCACTTTTTTAGGTTCAGGGGGGGACCCAAAACGGATATTTCCACCAAAAACTCAAACTCGCAAATTTTTGCGAATAAAATACTTTTTCCATATACTATGATATAGGGGGAGAAAGTAAAAGTTGTACATTAAAAAAGTTGTTCAAATAAAATAGCTATATTTTGTAAATTCATTAGTAAAATACTGATTGACCAAGTAGACATTGGTTTTTATTTAAGTACAGTACGGTACAACACAAAAAGAGTTAAGTTTTGGAAGCTTGGTTTATTGTATTAATGTGTATTTAAATAATTCGACGACGCAGCTGAACCGCTGACGTGAGTTGAAAGAATTTAAAAAAAAACCGTTTATACGTTTTAGGGTTTCAACCAACTATTTGGGAAATTGGCCTATTCACGAAGGCGCTGAATAGCTGCCATGTGGACAAAATATATTACTAAAATTCATTTGTAACCCGGCCACCGATCCAGGCTCACGCGCTGCTTGGATCCGCTAGTACCAGTAAAATTCGCTTTCCTAGTTTGCACCTCGACATTGCGAAATAAGGTATTTGTGAAATTGCAACAGCTTTTGAACATTCCATTATAAAATAAACGGTATCAGTTAACTGACACAAACTTTCTCCCAACTTACTGTAGTCAAAATAATATTGTTTTCAATCATTTTATTTATTACTTTTTAGAACAAAACAAAAAAATAATATTCTACCTACGTCAATCGTATAAAAAAATTATTGTCCTAGGCGGGATTCGATCGCGCGACCTTTGAATTACTGGCCGTGATCGCTACCATGGTGCTACCCCGTGCGGCCGCCGCCGCGATGCTAGATTGACAACATAAACTTGTTTATTTTTAAACATTTCCCCATAGTTATAAAACCTAGTTAGTTTAGTACCTACATACAAAATTTCATGAAAATCGGACCAATAGTGTCCTCTCTGGTCGTGTATACATACTGACAGACTGACAGACAGACACCACTCTAAAAACACTTTTTTGGGTTCAGGGAGCACCAAAACAAAAAATTCCACTGAAAATATTTTTGGGTTCAGGGAGCACCAACACAGATAATTGCACTAAACCATTT
>JAGFPH010001786.1:80710-92799 GCA_018207615.1 Philaenus spumarius | reverse complement strand
TGCAAGTTAAAAATAAAGTAGAAAATAAGCTAATTAAATTACAAGTGAAAAAACATGAACCAAGCCCGGGATTTGAACCCAGGACTTTTGTCTTTCCGTGGCAACACTCTACCACTGAGCTATCCTGATCCTCCAGATATTGGTCGATGTTATCTCACTTGTACGGGTTTACTGCATTTATGAATTAATAAATGGGTTCAAATCCCGGTCTTGGTCCATGTTTTTTCACTTGTGATTTAATTAATCTAACCCTTGCTGAGGAAGCGTGTAAGCAGGTAATTTATTACAAATTAAAAATAATTGAAATAAGCCTCTTTAATAAATGATGAAATAAGAGTTTCTGAAACTTTCAGGGCTCCTAGCGGCTAAACGATTAAGTTTATAAAATAAACATCAAGAATAAAAACGCCTTAAACTTATATGTGAAAACCGAATCCGTCATAAAAAATAGGGGTTTCCATAAGAAAGTCGAAAGTTGGCCACCATTTTGGAAAATGGCGGCATATTTTCGAAATTTCAAATTCATATTTTTAATGGCCACTAAAGTGTAGGTGAAGTCCCCCATTTAAAGTTTGCTGTAAATCTAGTACTTTTAGAGATCCCAATGGTGGCCCTAAAATGGACACCCGGTATAAGGCGTTATCTTGTTTATACGTATGAATAATAGAAATGCAGGTTGAACATTTATTTTACAAACTATTTATTTCTGAAGAGTATATTAACTAATCTAAATTGCCGACAGACCAAATTAATTCGTTCGTTCAGTTGAAACGTCCAACACAGTTGCGCAGGTTCGAACCTGGTCACTGGCGTTCGATTTATGTCAGCTACTACGTAAAGACGTCAAGCAGCAACAACAAACATCTAGAGTGCAGGAGGTCTAAAGCACTATTCACACCGCGGTCACACTATGTCACGTGACAGATTTTTCAAAAGATCAGTTTCCATTGTTTCAAATGGTGCAATTCACACCGACCCCGCAGAGCCCCACAGACGCTACAGACGTCGACAGACGAATCTACGGGATCGCAAACATCTGTCGACGTCTGTGGCCTCGCGCATGCGCACTGGCCCGCTACCCCAACACTACATGACCACACTCTGTCGCGCAGTTTCCTCAACGCGTTACAAGTTGTTGTATTGCTAGTTTTTTCGTTATCTGTTATGGAACAGTCAATCGAAGTTGTCAGAACCCGTCCAGCGCTGTGGAATGTATTTTTGGAGGAATACAGAGACAGCCAATTAAAGGACATAGCACGGGACAAAATGGCAGAGGAACTACGAAAAAATAGTAAGTAGTTCTTTTTTGTACTGGTTTAAGCTAAAAAAAAAACTTTGTACAGGCAGATTTTTAAAAACCAAGGCACATTTTTCGTAAACGCGATATCGCACCACGAACCACTTGCCATTTTTTTACCTGTTTCAACCGTAGAGAGCAAATGAACTGACTTGATAGAGCTGAAACGAAGTCCCAATACCTGACAGACGTCTGTGGCGGTGTGAATTGCACGTCTGTCACGTGACATAGTGTGAATGAGCATTTATCCGACATTTATTTCAGACACCTTCTGCCTACGCTATTAAATTATGCTTTTCCCACGACCACAATGCATTATGAATCATTTCACTGTGTTGAATCTTCGATTTGCGTAATCAATGTATAAAGAAACCATTCTAAACGCGCACAAAGATATCTAAACTGTTGTTAAAAATCAATCCCTTTTTATGAAAATGCATATTTTCCTCTGAACTTAAAATTGATAGTATATTTTATCGTAACTTTATTGATATGCTATTGATTTAGATAAATTGACGCTCAAATGTAAGTCTAAAGGAGATAATGTATGAAACTAACCAGCAAAACTTTAAGAAACAAAACAAGTTGTACGTAATTTTACAAGTAGTAAAAGTACACCTTGGTTGATTCCAATGTGTTCCGATTAAGCGTTACATATTTCCAAACTGACTACAGTTGAGGGCTTTGTCGATTGTCTGGACACAAATCAAGGGGTACATTCGGAACTACGCCGGTCACTTCAATCTCCGCGGAAACGAAAACGGACAACCCTCGAACCCCATCCAGCCCCCTCCGCATACACAGATCGTGAACTCGAATTCGGATCTACATCCGAACGCGTGTTCAGAATGGGCTCGCGCTACACGTTCTTAACCTGTGCAGGGTACAGAAACCTGTGCAGTTCCCGGACGATCGACATTTTCTTCTCCGCGGAGAGAGTGAGCCGGATAGAATAGGATGCGACCTGACCTTCATGATGTTCAGAAATCTAATGAAAGTTACATTGTTTTGTTAATATTTGTCCTGTATCCATGGTAATATAAATATATTCTTGTCTTCGACAGTGACAATTTGGGATTTATTTTTACAAAATTTTATTCTAATCAAGATTTAAAAAAAAAATTAATAATCCAGTTAATAGTATATTTCATCACCAATACTTAACGTGGATATTTATGGTGCGAGATCGTGGTGTTAACGATCAAGCACCAAAAGCACTTTAGATTCAAGTTATGAACGATACTTTTTATCATACTGCACTAGAATCGCACTAACACCATAGATCATGAATAATAAAATATATCATGCATGCATACGGGGGCTGTGTGCCGAAAAAAAAGTTGTCGGGAAAATAGTGCATGATCACGCAGCGAGGTAGTGCCAGGGAGAAATCATTGGTAGCATTGGTGCTTCACACTGCTTCCGTCGTTTCCCCAATAGATAGCGCCACTATCGTCAAATTCCAGTGGATTGAAATATTGCATTGGATCGGAGTTCTTGTAGGTTATCCAAATACAATGCTAACACCTAGTTAATTAAATTACATTATACATATTTTTTACAGATTTTAAACGGTTAATGTACAGCAATGCATTTTGTTTACGTACAATACTTTTTGGTCCTATTACCAAAATGTAATCAGCCGGTTATTGCATCAGCTGACTTTTTGAGCAAGTAGTGAATGACTACAACTTTACGGACTTAATGCGTGCATTAAAAACATCAGTTTATAATGCAGTACGATCAAAAATATCTTATATTATTTAAGGTCCGCGAACTAAGGTTCTCGTCGTCCAAAATTCAGCAAAAAGGTTAAGGAATTTCCCAAAAACTGTGAGTAGGCTACTACTGTCAGCAGTGTATTCTACAACTAGGCTACTTGGGAATAATTATGGTATTGTCTCTTTCTCTGTTATTTAGTTTGATATACTAGACTTAATATTACCTAAGATTGAGGATGAAATTCATCTTAAACTCATTAGTGCCTAATTCTATAGGGCCTAGGCCTAATTTCTATATAGCCTAAATATGTAGTAAGGACACTATGAAAGAACTTTAACTTCATGAGGCAAAAAAATAAACAATTCATTTTATTTGTTATAGTAAACAAATCAGTATTATATGATGAATATACATATATATCCAAATGGTCAAATATGTTATTACATAGGTGTGAGAACTCTAATATCTACAAGGTGTGGTATTCTTAGGGCTCAGATAAACTTGAGGTCATATTTGAATATTAATTTAATCAATAAATAAGCACTGTTAAAGTTTAACTTCATTAGAAACAGGCAAAGAATTATTAATTGAATCTTATAAACTTTTTATCAGATATTTGGTTCAAAATTTTAAATCAGTTAGTCAAATTAAAATAATTAAAATGTTTCTTTCAATAATTGGAATAAATAAATGGCACATTTCATTAGAAATAGTTCAAATCTTGATGATGTGGTACATAGAAAGATCTCACAAAAATTAAAAAATGTCTTGATCCTTAATTTCTTCTTTCAGCATTGAAATATCAACATTATTTTTAAATTCTTCAAGGTAGTGATATTTTTTAGGGCTCTTGATATTTATAATTTATTCTTGTTTGGTAATATGGTAGGAAAACTCTTTATTTAACTGTTGACATCATTAAATTTAAATATTTTAAACTACTACAGTTCCCTCCATCTTAAAATAATTATTGCTAGTTTAGGGGTTCACATCCCTTGAAAAAATGTTTTCCATGTGTTTATATTAGGCCTATAATAATTACTATTCTTGATACGCAAACACAATCCTTCACAGCTCACTTGATACCATTTATTTGTTTGTGAGAGAAGTATTGAAACCTTTATTATATGTATTTTATTAATTATATTATGTATTGCAACTGTTATTTTCTGACTACCATATAAAATAACATTTACAGTAAAATAAGAGGCTTTTGATTAAATACTAAATTATGGTTGTGCTTGACTCTCAACCAATGTGTTGACATATATGAAATAATTGTTTAACATAGAAATATGATAAATTAATGTGTATGATGTTATGAAATCTTACATGTTTTCTTTGAAAGTGAACGTAATAAACAACAACGGCTCTTGGACACGACCCGCTGTGGGGATCGTCAACCCCCGCTTCCCTCCTTATCCAGGACTCGCACAACATTTTACGGCCGTCTTATCTAAAGTGCCACTGACTCCTGAACCAATGACAAAGCAGGACACAGGATTACCGACCTTAGCATGCATTCAATCTTTTCAAAACTCCACGTTTTATTACTCCAAAGCTGGTGCACAATACGGCTTGGAAACACTACCCTTAGCCCTACACAAAAAGTATTTGGAACGACCCTTATCTTGTGTCGTATAAGATGGGATTATGTTTTATGGAATGCAAAAGTTTGGGGAAACGATTCGCTGTAAAAAAACGATGTGTACGATTTTCATAAATTTCGGTTCTTTAGACGATAAAGTAATTAATTAGCAGAGGAATGTTTTAAAATACAAACAACTACAGTAGAACTAAAATCAATTGGGTCTGGACCCCGTTCGGATAATGGTTTTTCCCCGAAAAAAGAATCTATTTTAACCTTTTCAGGATTGGCTCGGCCGACGCACAGTGCATTGCACGCCAACAGCCGTATTGGGAATATTTTCAATACACAGTGCATTGCGTGCTTCGCACGCCATCCCCCGTATTGGGTGTATTTTCAATACACAATACATTGCGTGCTTTGCACGAAAACCCCCGTATTAGGAGTATTTTCAATACACAATGCATTAACTGCTTCGCACGCCAACCCCCGTATCAGGAGTATTTTCAATACACAATATATTGCGTGGTTCGAACGCCAACCCACATATTGGGAGTATTTTCTATTGCGTGCTTCTCACGCCAACTGGAATATTTGGAGTATTTTCAACATACAATGCATTGCGTGCTTCGCACCCCATCCCCGTATTCGGAGAATTTTCAATACACAGATCGTTGCAAATCAGATTTATTCGCGTTATTTTGCAAATCGCGCGAAGTTTCCGTCTTCCTTTTTTATTCCTTCTGAAATACTGAAATCGATTCGGGTATTTCGGATAGTTGTAGTTCGGATACTTGGAGTTTTACTGTCGTGGCTTCGCTCGCATATAAATGAATGGAAGAAATATCGGCAAATATTGAGAGTTACTGGTCCAAAACGTTTAGTGGTTTTCGTCCTAATGTACGTGTCCCTTAGGCTTACGTAGGCTGCATGATCAGCTATGCGACCGTAAGCACTAAAATCACGTTTGTTCGTGGTGCATTTCCCCCCTATGAGTAGCCTACACTTTACCTAAAATATTTTGTGCGGTCGATATTTTACACCTTATTTGCAAATTACTCCCCCTTCTTGCTTCGCTCGCCAACCCCCGCGGTGACTAGAGTCAAAGTAAACGCACACAGGTTATTTTATATAAAATAGACCTACTATTAAATTCTAATACGTTTTATTTATTTTTAATTAGGATGTAACATAGTGGTTTCTTATTTTTAAATTCCTTAATTTACTAAAGATTTTTTCTCTATATTTGAGGAAAGTATAACAATCAACAATTTTGTTTAGGGGTTGTTACTAATTTTCACCCCTTGGCAGCTCACGACAAAATCTATGATCATTTTTCTATGCATGTTGTAAGAAATTAATGTACTAATTTTAAGCTTACTAACTTTAAGGAAAATATAACAATTAATTTGCATTGTTTTAGGGTTGTTATCACATTTTCACCCCTTAGCAGCACGCGACAAAATTAAAATCTAGTTTAATTTTTCTACGTATATTGTAAGAAATAAATGTACAAAATTTCAACTATTTAGCTTTAAGGAAAGTATAACAATTACTATTTATTGATTTAGGGGTTGTTTCAACCCTTAAATCAAAATTAATTCTAGCTTATTTCACTCAGGGATAGTGTAGCTTTTTATTAGTAAAACTATTTTATTCAATCGGTTCAGTAGTTCCAGAGATTACCCCTTACATACAAACAAAAAATGTTTGCCTTTTTATATTATTACTAGGGTAAATTAAATCTCTGCGTGCCAACCCCGTTGGAACCTTCTACACACATAATCATGTTATGTTTTCTTTATAATAAATTGTTAGGATTAATAATAACCGAAAAGCTAAGATGGTAAATAATGTTAAATGTTCTAATCAAATTATTTCGTATATTTTATAACAGCAGCTATAGTAAAGGTTAAAAGAACCAGCAAGGCTCAGGCCTACACTTGAATAAAAACCTAATCTAAAATTTATAAATAAAGAATAATTGCTTAAAAGTTTAAAATCAGCTGTTAATGGAAATATTAGAGCAAGCAGCTGTTTTATCTGTTATTTTATTCAATTGGTTGCTTGGTTCATCACTTAAGAATTTTTCCGACTAAATTTTCAAATATTGAAATAAAAAATGTTTTTATCAAAATGAATTCCAGCCTATGTTACTCAATGATAGTGTTGCTTTTTTATTAGTAAAACAATTTTTTAAATCGATTCAGTAGTTCCAGAGATCACTCCCTATATACAAACAAACAAATTTCACCTCTTTGTAATATCAGTATAGGTTTAGGCCTATATTGATTTTATTTGTATGCTTAACGACTATAACAATAGAATAACCTCTACTATGTTTTAAGTGTATTTAAGTAAATCAAGTTGGTCAAAGTGGCATTAAACTGTTTTAAAACTTTATAAAATTTTAATAATCAAGTGTTTATTTTTTAAATACATATAAACAGACATATAATTCATTAAAATTCGTCCAATCAAAGGATTTGGTAAATTACATTAAGAACCGTGAAACAATGAAGTTCTGCAGACACGAACCTTTTTTTACGCTATCCTCCTAACGGGGTTCAAGTAAGTTTCAATACAGATTGGTTATGCAACATTCTTGTTGGAGGGGGGGGGGGGGGGGAGAGAAACCAAACACAAACACGAAGGGGCTTCTGCGATACATCAAAATATTTACTTTGTTGTTATACAAACGGGAAGATAATTAATTATGTTTTGTCTTCGAAATTGGTTCCATAAACTATCTGCTCCACTTGAACTGAGAAACACGACCTTCACACAAGATGGCTGAAAAGGCTACTTGAGACTGGATCACGTGACGATAAATTAAACTGATGACGTAATTGTTTAGGTCTCATCATACAAAGGCCTAATTCGGTCTCTCGGGTACGATTTCAAGTGACAGAACTCGTGTGATCTTTATTTTGTACTAGGGGATTCCACCCCCGCTCGCTTCGCTCGCCACCCCCACGGTGACTCGTGGCGGAGCAAATGCAAACAGATTATTCTATACTCTGATATTTTCACAGAAAATAGGACAGAGGCACTTTGATCGGGGTAGGGTGGTGGAGGTAGTGGTGTCCCACACATAATGTATGCACACGCGTCCGCCAGCGAAACCCATAATTTTGTCGCTAATTTTTAATTTTTTTTTTCAATTTTCAAACGTGAATTGTAATACATTAAGCCCGTTTCGTGTTGATTTTTGTTTGTGTTTCCTTTTATTTTATGAACCTGAAATAAATAAACTGTCGGTTATGATGGATAATACACCTATTCTAAATAAGCTAAGTTGGTTGCTATGGTACTGAATGTAAATGCATTCAACAATAATGTGACGCTAAGCTTTGATCCGATCAGCTGTTTTATCTGTTACAGAGATGGAAGTGAACTCCCGTATTTTCATCGTTTTTACGCTTTAATGTATCGGTTGGTAGGTACGTGTTGGTTAATTTAATCAACGTAGAAACGTTTACAATGCATGTAATATTCCTTTCAATCTGTTTTTTCTGTCTATTCTCTATAATACCCCGCTCTATGCTCTCTCTCTCTCCCCCCCTCTCCCCCTCTCTCTCTCTCTCTCTTCAAGTCTATCTCCGTGTCTTTATCTTACCTCAAGAAATCACATAATAACTCATTCATTCACTCTCGCATTTTATAAGTTTATTTTAGTCCTACGTTAGCGTCAATCACAGCTGATTACATTTACCAGTGTTAAGCCGTGTTTACAGCCGGTTTCTTGTTGCCAGTTTTAAGAAAATGTTGACAACTTTTGGATGTTTCCAACAAAAACTTCGTTTACCGTCGGTTGTCGGTAAAAAGATCGGATGTTGGTAAAATGTTGTCAACATGTTGACGGACGCTAAAAGACGAGCAACTTGTTGGCAACAAGTTGACAACTTTCCCCACTCCACCTTCGCGCGCCAGACAGCGCGTCATCACTCCAGTTGTAGTCAAGGCCAAACACACGTTAGTGTGGATAAAGGTCAGATGAAGGTTTTATGTTTACAATGGAAAATGAGAGTGTTGAATGGTAGCGAGCAAAAATAACTGAACTGATAAAAATGTACAGGGAAAGAGAGGTTCTTTGGAAAGGAATAGTTGTTCCCGTATTTATATCCTCGCTATCGAAGGTTCCCTGTGGTGTGTGGGATGAACTAGATGATTCACCCCGTCTTAAAAAGTTGTCAATACCACCTTATCAGCATGTTCAGGTTCAAGCAGCATGGGTTTTCTTAGTACACTTTTCGGTAGTTCGTGTCACGTTTCTGGATAGTATGTCCTACCATTGTTATCAAGAACTCAAAAGTCAACTTGTCAACTTCAGAAATTGTTTTACTCTTCTGTCTCACCTCATTTCACCTGACAAAGGATCACTGTCATCTTTACTTAAATCAGATAATACGTCACTCCCACTATACTTCTCTCTAGCCCGCAAAGAAGGCCTCACCCAATATCTTCTGGGACGTCTCTGATAATGGTTGGCCAAGATTACACAAGCAGCCACAGCTAGAGTAGCATCTTCTGCAGTAAGCATCATGGACGCAACTGAGGTGAGTGAAATGTATTGGGTTAAAAATAAACTGCTCACGTGATCAAATTATTTGCGCAAATTATTTTGTTGCCAACTTGTTTTCCACTTATTGCCAACATGTTGTCAACTTATTGACAACCTGTGCGTCCACTTGTTGTCAACATGTTGGCAATACATTTTGTTGCCAACATTTGGTGTAAACGCGGCTTTAACAATTAAAAACAATTCTACCAGCCAGGACCAACTTCAGTCAAGACCAATGTAAATGGTTTCAAAGCTAGGATTTTAACTAATGTTTGATAGGGATTACTAACAATTTAGTTTTAATACAATACGTTCATAATCTTCTTACATTCGTGTGGAAATTACCTAAGTAAGCTCTGCGGCTGTAGTAACATTGACGGAGTTGACTCCTACAAATACTTGGGTGTCTTGTTTGATAAACGCTTAAATTGGTCGGCACATGTTGACTATTTGAGTCGTAAAATTAGAAAGTTAATCTATGTTTTTAGAAATTTAAATAAAACATTATACTTTCGTGAAATAAGACAGTTGTACTTTGCTTATTGAAAATCTTTGTTGTTGGGGGGATAATAGTTTGGGGAAGCGCCTGCAAAACCATACTGGCAGGCGTCATCTAGAGTTCTGTTGTGAAGATGGCGCTGCGTAAACCAAAACGACATCCATTTGACGAGCTATATGACTGTTTACACGTTTTTAGTATCAGACAACTTTTTGTAAAATCTCTTTTAACTTTTTTACAAAAAAAATCCAATTTCATTTGTTCTATTTCGAGTCATTCGCATTTTACTCGACCTTTTCCAAAACAGATGATAAGAACATATAGGCTTTATAGATCTGTACCCACGACTAACTCAGATTACGTTTCATAGATGATTTTCCGTAATATTTCAAGAAACCTGAGACTATTTCAAAATTATGAAGTTAAGGCCAATAAAAAGCTTCTTTATGGTTAAGGGCAGCCCGACTTCCATAAGAGCATATATCTCTGGTTCAGTAAGAGCTAGTCATATATTTTTTTTATTTTGCAAGATTAGGTGTTTGCCTAGTTCCTATCAGGAGTTTTTGTTTTTATTTAAAAAAAATATGATTAAAAAAAGTGTTTAAATTTACAATTTTTTTATAGAAAAATATGTTTTATTCAGCAAAAATATATATATTTTGAAAAATCCTCATGATAGGAACTATATTTAGTGCCAAAAACATCATGTAAAAATTTCATTATGATACACAAAGTAGCTCTTGAGAAATGTGTCACAAATGTTTAAAAATGAAAAATTTCGAAAATTCATAAAAACAGCGGAAAACAGAAAACTTATTTTACATACTTGGCTTTAGTATTCACCTAAAAATGAATGCAAGCTGTTTTTGTGTATTTTTTTATTGACAATTTATAAGTTATTATCTTTTTGTCTTTTAATTATTTATCTCGCGTTCTACTTCTGATTCTTTGTAAGGGCACTTTTCTGCGGGCACAGCAGTGACGTTGTTGTTCAAGTCATGACCTTTATAATTTCTTTTTCATTTAAAAAAATTTCTTTTTCTTCTTCTTTCTCCATAATAATTGTTATTGTTAAGTAATGTTGTTCACGACTCGTGAACACGTACAGGCCTCGTGTCTATGTGAACACTAATCAATAGATGATAATTTGTTTAGTAAAGTTTTTGTAAAATTTGATTTGTGGAATATATAAATTTAAAAAATAAACGTGATAAATTATAGTAGGATATGGCATACCAACTCCCTTCTGTCAATAATATAAATCGTTTAAAATTGTAAACCTAAAAATGACCACAACAGATCCGAAACATACTTGGCATTTTCAACAAATCACTTTTACTTTGTGTGTTATTGAATTACCTGTAATTTCTCTTATTCCGATGTTAAATTAAATTAACAACTCAAATTAATTAAAACTCTTTGTACATAGATTTCTAGTTTTAGAGCTTTGATTCTGAAAATCACTTCATCTCTAATATTGTTCGCATTACTATTTCAATTATTTCGTAGTCTTTCATTATACCTCATGTTTTAATTAGCTCTTCTTTGTTCTATACTATTTACTAGGGAAAGCCCCTGCGTGCTCCTCACGCCAACATAATTGGAACCTTCTATACACATAATCATGTTATGTTTTCTTTATAATAAAGTGTAGGATTAAACCCCAAAGCTAAGATGTAAATAATGTTAAATGTTAAAATCAAATTATTCCGTATATTTTATAACAGCAGTTATCTTCTATACATATAAAAGGCAAAGCCCTCACTCACTCATCATCACTAATTCTCCCACTTTCCATGAAACTAGAGAGATGAAATTTGGCATGTGTATACTTTGTGATGCAAATTGGAAAACTAAAGCAATTTCATTTTGATATTCAAATTTTTAGGGGTAGTTTTGTGGGTTTAGGGGTAGTTTTGACTGATCACAGTTTCTCAAAAACCATACCACCTAGGAACTTTAAATTTGGTACAAATATTGCTCATAGACACTAGAGGCACACGAAGAACGGATTTAAAAATATTTGACCTGTAAGGGTTGTAACAACCCCTAAATCAATAAATATTGTTTGTTATATATCTCAAAAACCTTACCTCCTAGGAACGTGAAATTCGGTAAACATGTTGTTCATAGGCACTAGAGGCACAATAAGAACGGATTTTAAAATATTTGGCCTGTAAGGGTGGAAACAACCCCTAAAACAATAAATATTTTTTGTTATAAATCTCAAAAACCTTACCTCCTAGGAACGTGAAATTCGGTACACATGTTGTTCAAAGGCACTAGAGGCACAATAACATCGGATTTTAAAATATTTGGCCTGTAAGGGTTGAAAATACCCCTAAAACAATAAATATTGTTTGTTATATATGTCAAAAGTCCTACCTCCTAAGAATGTGAAATTTGGTACACATATTGC
>JAGFPH010001786.1:63141-75019 GCA_018207615.1 Philaenus spumarius | reverse complement strand
CGAAGCACGCAATTCACTTGTGTATTGAAAATTCTCCCAATACGGGGCTTGACGTGCAATGCAACGTGCGTCGGCCGCTTCCCATAGTGTTCATTGTCAAGCTCACATGTGCGTGTCCTTAGCTGTGAAATTGTTCCCAAAAATAATTTATTTTCATGTTTCGGACGATTTGTTGTTTTTCCCCCAGAATGTATTAAACAGGAGCCAGAAAAGCTAGCATCTGATATATTGGTTATTTCCCTGGTTGTTTTTGTTGTATTTCCCATTCAATACAATGAAATACGTGAAGTTCATTGTCCATTACTAATTAGGTGGACGATATTTGAAACAGTTTTTATTTTAACAAAAAAAAAAAAAAAAAAACTGCTATTATAAACAATATAACCTAAATTACTTATTGTTCTAATTAATTATTTATTACATCAAGGCGATAAATAACATCTTCTTGCACAAGATCAACGCAATCTGAGACCGGAAATGTCCGTCACAAGTTCAAACTTTAAACACGTGTTTCCCAATCACTTAACAGCTGACCTGTTTTGTTATTAGTTCCAATAAATCTCGCCAGAGTCGATAAGGTTCCTGAAGATAAGCGACGTTCGGTCTTCGTTAATTGGCGGGTCGTCACTTATCTCATAAGTTGGATAGACGATACAAAGTTTTGTTTATTGTGTCGTAAACAAGCGTGTTTATAATCCAACTCGGTGGGCAGGCTAATACGTCACCCGCAGAGTAATTGGGTCGCACAATGGGTTGTACTTAGCGTCCCGCTACTTTATGGGGGGGGGGGGGAACGCTGTGCAGGCTTTCCATGCTAAGTCTAATAGCTAAATACGCGGTGCGATCATTTATATAAACAAAGCTTGTAATAAAACTATACTACGTTAACATTTGCAATTTTAGTAAGTGAAATAACAATAATACTGTATAACTTTAAAAAAAAACCTTTCTATTGGTAATACAAAATTTAAAATAAAATTTTTATTGATAAAAAAACTTTAAAAATAATTTTTCTATTGGTAATTCAAATTTTAAAATAACATTTTTATTGGTAACAAAACTTTAAAAACAACTTTTCTATTGGTAATAAAACTTTAAAAAAACCTTTCTATCTATAAATAATTATTGAGCTTGACTTGTAAGAAGATATAGATAGAATAAACTTTGAACACAAAATCTCACAACTAATACGTTTATTAACTCAAACGCGTTTCAACGACAAAGTCGCCATCTTCAGTGATGCACGAGCTGCAATAGTCAAACTATAATTATAATATGATTTAAAAGTTTATTAAAGTGGCCGAAAAAAAATTCAAAATTCGTAGTAATTTACTGTCAACGCTTCTGAAAAAAAATATTAAGAAATAGGAACCTTCAAATGGGCAAAATGCCTTGGAGGCCCTACATTTTCTCCTTCTGATTGTATAAAATATATAGTTTAAAATGCTAAGTAGTTTGTAGTTTATAGTTCTAACAATCTTGTATACACCAACATTGTTTTGTTATTTTGTTTTGTTTGACTGATTAATGTAAGTAAGACTATATTTATTTTGTTTTTTCTCCTATTTTTGTATGTATAATTCTCCTATTTTTGTATGTATAAATCTTATAATATATATATTTTGTTTTTATGTATTTAGTGTTACGTTGTCATCAGTCTTGGCAAGTTTATTACAGTGTTTGAACTTGGACACTTGTTTAGTTATTTTTTGTATTTTGGTGACTTTTGTGTAATTATGTATAAAAAAAATACATTTATTATTATTATAACTACAGCTGTGTTATAGTTTGACTATTGTAGCTCGTGCATCACTGAAGATGGCGACGTTGTCGTTGAAACTCGTTTAAGTTAGTGAACGTATTACTTGTGAGTTTTTGTATTCAAAACGTGTTCTATCTTGCTAACCTTTCTATTGGTAACAAAACATTTAAAACATCTTTTCCGTTGATAATAAAAGTTTACATATAACATTTCTATTGGTAATAAAACTTAAAAAACAACTTTTTTAAATGTAATAACAATTTTAAAATAACCTTTCTGCTGATTATAAATCTTTTAAGTGAACTATAGACCCTACTATTGGTAATACAACTTTTAAAATTACTTTTAAATTAGTAATAACCATTTAAAATAACTTTTATATTGATAATACAACTTTAAGATACCTTTTCTTTTTGGTAATAGAGCTTATAAAATAACTTTTCTATTAGTAATAACACTTTTTAAATAACTTTTCAATCTGTAATAAAACTTTTTAAATAACTTTTCAATTGGTAATAAAACTTTTTAAATAACTTTCCAATTGGTAATAAAACTTTTTAAATAACTTTTCTATTAGTAATAAAACTTTGAAATTACTTTTCAATTAGTAATGCATTTAAAATATTTTTTCTATTTTTAATAAAACTTATTTTGTGTCGCCGGAGGGACGCCGCGTCCATAGATACCAGCGACAGATATTTAAAACTCTCCTTCCGAGACAGTCGCGCGTTCGCTCTAAACACATTGAGTAAAAAGGGTTCATTTAGCAGGGCGTTCGGCGTCTCGCAACAGAGCGGTCTACAGGTCTGCTTTTTTTTGTAATCCAAAAGTGGGGAAGGTTCTATTGTTCATTTCATGTCCGACGGGACCTGTTCTTCACCCCGACAACGAGTTTACATCAGTTCCTTTGCACCCTGTATTGTGTATAGTTTGATATAACACAATTGCCGAAATGGCAGAATAGAAAATATAAACTGGCAATAAAATTTCAAATATTTTAATATTATTTTTTCTGGTCTCAACAGTAGATACAACAATTACACCAATTACAACAATTATTATGTTTACTTTATAGACATATACACTGTAATATATCTCTTCTTTTCTAATAAACTTAACTTTAAAAGTGAAAGAAAAAAATTTTATTAAGGAAGAACAAAAAAAATAAACGATTATTTATTATTATGTAACAATACAATTCAATGAAAATACCCACGACTTAATAGCTCATTTAACATGAAAAGTCTTATTCTCGGGGCTGGTATCCGTGGGCAACGAATATTCAATCAAGTATTAATAATAAAAAACGTTCAATTAAAGTCTGGCAAGTTTTAGGTTAATTTTACGTTGAAATATTATTAGTAATATCTCACCACACTTTAGATAATCTTCAACAACTTCCTGAGATCTTTTTTTTTCTTCTATCGAGGTTTTCTCCTAACAGGTTAGTTAAGATTTTCAATTTCGGGTCTTTTTTTTAGTCTGTAACATTAACGGTTTGGCTTTTGTCTGTAAAATTATTTCTCTTCCTTTTTTGTTTTGTTTCGGTTTCCTTTTGCTTTGTTGCGGGTCTTGTTGTATTTCAATCGGTCAGCTGTTCCGTACGTAGGCTATATGGAGCCGGTCCTTAGTTCGTATAAAATGTATTTATTTATTTCTATCAACATTTTTTGAATAGTATTGATATTTATTATTTTCAGGAGTATGTAGGCTTTATAGAAATAGCGTTAATTTATCGTTGTATGCCCATTTGCAAAAGTTATTAGTCATTTTTTCTTGTTTCATAACTATTCTGAACAGCTGATACATTCCCGTATGCTCGTAGTTCGTTAATGATCCGCTAGAGCGCTCTGCATTCATCTAGTTCACTAATATTTGTTTTAAATTATGTGTTAGATTTTATATTTATTTACAAGTTATTCCGAAGCGAATACAGATGCACTATTACAACACATCCATTAATTATTACACTTAAGCCTATAGTCATTTCAATGTCTTACCTTAGAGCCAATGCTATCATTTCCTCAGAAACAAATACTAAGCCAGTCAGCAAACTAGGGTCACTTTTCCCATCTGTTCTTGCTTTGCTTGCAAGTTCCTTCAAGGACGTTCGAGACACACGAAAATCGTTTTAAAAACTTGGTGTCTTTTTTCAATCCATCGAAAAATGTATGAAACACTTCCTCTATGAAATCTAGCTCTATCTATAGGACTTACTGACCAGCGCCTCCCTTTACAAGATTTCTTACGCAGTATAACCTGTAAATTGCGATATTGCCCAAATTTAAATTTGTCAACCAGCAGACAGCACTACTAGCTTTAACTTGACAACTACAGATTGTTTGTATCAGTTCCCTCGCAAATCTTAATTAAGAACGCGGCAGTAAAAAACGCGTGAACAAATTGCGGCCGAAATGTCGTACGCGTTACGAGCAAACGCGCGACAATCGACATGGTGAAAATGCGGGACAAGCCAAGTTTCGAGTTCCGGAACTAACGATACCAAACGCCTTGCACAAAACCAGCCTAAGTAATAAAACTTTAAAATAACTTTTCTAATAGTAATGCAACTATAAAAAAACCATTCAATTGGTGGAAGTAACTTTAAAATTTGTAAAGAACTGTTTTATGTACCCAGCAAAACATTGTACAGTTTTAAATGTTGTAGACACATTACCTTTCCGCACTGGATTTTCCACTAAGAGGCCGCTCTTTTTGATTAAATATACCGGAAATATGGAATATTCTACAAACTTTACACTTATGGAATATTCTACAAACTTTACACTTATGAAATATTCTACAAACTTGACAGTTATGGAATATTTTATAAACTTTACACTTATGGAATATTCTACAAACTTTACACTTATGGAATATTCTACAAACTTTACACTTATGGAATATTCTACAAACTTTACACTTATGAAATATTCTACAAACTTGACAGTTATGGAATATTTTATAAACTTTACACTTATGAATGATTCTACTAACTTTACACTTATGGAATATTATATAAACTTTACACTTATGGAATATTCTACAAATTTTACACTTATGGAATTTCTACAAACTTGACACTTACGGAATATTCTACAAACTTGACACTTATGGAATATTTTATAAACTTTACACTTATGAAATATTCTACAAACTTGACACTTATGGAATATTCTATCAACTTTACACTTATGGAATATTCTACAAATTTGACACTTATGGAATTTCTACAAACTTGACACTTACGGAATATTCTACAAACTTGACACTTATGGAATATTCTATAAACTTTACACTTATGGAATATTCAACAAACTTGACACTTATGGAATATTCTCCAAACTTGACACTTTAGAGATTTGTAGCATAGATATGTAAAAAAGGTACCCTCACATTTCCTTTTTCATAACCAATTGAAACAAAATGGTGGCATATAAAAAAGAACATTATCTTTTTAATCTAAATTATACAATTATTTGATACAACTTGATATTCATAATTTAAATAGAATAATTATTAAAATACAAAAACATATAACGATTTTACAACAGTTGGACATAAACAAGTGAGTTCAAAACATTGAACAACCGATTTTTTTTAAATAATTTGAAAAACATAACAATTATTCTAAAATATACAAAGGACATACACACTGGTTTCAATGGTTAGTTGGACGATTTTTTTATTTGAAGCTCCAAAATAAACAAAGACCAAGACAAATTCCAAATGTAAACTTTTGAAACGACAGTAGTAATACACGTTCCGGATAAGGCATCCAGTAGTGTAATTAAAGAAAAGGGGGGACGAAATTTACCTTTCCGCTCCATTGCTTCCCTCAGGAAGTAAACATTCATTAGATAACAAAGAAAAATGAAGCAGGGCTGCCAGACAGGGAAGTTCTGGGACAAACGTCTTAAATTTGAAGAAATTTAGTCACTAGTGAGAAATATCGCTGCAATTATTTAAACGGGTGGGATGGAGGGTAGGGGGTTTGCAAGCCTTATATTATTTCTGTCAGATGAAGAAGGCTGTTTGTCATCCCCTCCTTCTGCCAACTTAGACTTACATTTTTTTCTTTTCTTTGTTGGAGACGTTTTTTTTTTTAAAAAAAAAGAGCGCAAAGTAAAAGCCTGTTAGTGTTGAGGAACTTGTACAGCCTGTTATTGGATGCGGAGATTGTATTTTTTATTTCAGGCGGTTTAACAAGCTCACATTTAATCTGTTTTGAAATTCATATTTTTAGACCAGACAAAGTACTAAAAATAATTAAATGTTTACCTACAGCTCCGATTCGGATGAATTTTCTGCATCGTGTTCTGAAAAATACCAGGAAAAATCTACAGCCTACGACCAGTTTCGGGTGAAAGCGGATGTGCATCGCGGGAGCATAAAGTGCACCTAAAATTGCATATTTTTTTAAACCTCTAAACATGTATGAAAAGCCGCGAAAATCGTTACTAGGGGTTTTTTTGGTTCGCTGATCTGATTTCGGTTCAAAATTTCCTCTCGGGGGTTTTGGGGGGGGGGGGCTGCTGATTTTATTTATGATCATGCAAAATGCCTTGTACAATTTTCAAAGGAAAGAGAAATAATAAATTCATACATTTTCAAAAAATTCTGTTTATTCTGTACTAGTAACAACATTTTTAACAGTACAAACATACGTAATGTATAAAATAAAAAATTCTCATATTCAAAATTCTTGATTTCCAAAATTATTTATCATCATCTTCTTCCTCACTTTCGTCGCTGGCATCCATATCGCCTGATGGATTTGAGCAGTTGGTGCCTGTACAATTATTACAAAAAATTGTGCAGCCAACGTTTTGAGAGAAAATTTTCAAGTCTCTGTCGCAACTTTCAAATTTTCCCCATCAGACCCCCCGCCGGTGCACCGGGGCCATTTTGCATGGTCAGAAATGAAATCAGTGCCTCCAAAAACCACAGAAAGGAAATTTTCAAGTCTCGGTCGCAACTTCTCAAATTCCCCATGACCCCTCCTAGAGTCCCCCCCCCCCCCCCCCGGGTGCATAGGCGGCATTTCGTATGGTCAGAAATGAGATCAGCGCCCCTAAAAAAAACCCGAGTGCCGATTCTCGCGGCTTTTATCCCTTTTAGAGGTTTCAAATAAATTATGCAATTTTATATGAACTTTATGCACCCGCGATGAAACTGGTCATATGTAGATTTTTTCCTGGAATTTTTCTGAACACGATGCAGAAAACTGCATCCAAATCGGAGCTGTAGGCACAAATTTATTTATTTCGATCGAAATCGTTCTAATTTGCCTGGTCTATTTATACACATTTACTTTGCCAAATCGATTTTGTACATTTTATTTTTTACATAATTTTTAAGATGAAGGAGTAAAAATAAAATTTACGAAATCGATTTGGCAGCAATTTTTTTAGGTCAAGCATTTTGAAATAAACATTTTTTGTCTCTTGAAATGTTTTCTAAAAACTCTTCCTTTTCGAGATATTAGCAACTTTACGTAGATTTATTTTAACACGCTTAGGGCAACCATTTTGTTTTGGGTGGTCCGATTTTTATTTTCTTTATGTCACTTTCCTAGTCTTAAATAGACCTTTAAAATGAGGTGTCACATGACCATACTTCCCATTTAAAAATTTTGAGTTACCCTCAAAATCCCCCATTTTTAGGCGACACTCAAAATTTCCGATTGCTTCAAAATATACTTTGGGCTAAGTTAGTATCGTTCCCCAAAGGATATTTTTTTGTTTTAACAAACACAAAAGTTAAAGTGGGGGGATGGTACTTTTAAGACACCTGGTATGTATTTACAAAATGTTAATGACACCCTAAAACGTGTTCTGGGGGCCATGATCAGTGCTCATTGAGCCATTCCCGACACCAGGTCTCACCATAAGGGTCACCGCAATAGCTCAGCGTTCCCGTGGAAATTCGCTAATCAAAGGTAATTCCTATTATCTGTATTTAAAACTTGTTCATACTGGACAAACTTGTTTTATATGATGCGAACACGTAAAACATTCCCTACAGGCTGACAAACAATTCGAAACATTTTTAAATTCTGATTTACTACGAAGTTCTTAGTTATTTTAAAATAAAGGTTGCAGTTATAAGAACAAATGTTCAGGCGAAAGATTTGTTTAATTAGATAATTTATTTAAATTATTTGTGAAATGAATATAAGAAGCCTTGTCCTGACTAAATCAAAACACGTTTATTGAAAGCATTTATATTTATTACAATAGCAACCAACTTGGCAAATTTAGAATCAGGTTACTATTCTTCGGAACTAACAGTTTTTTTTTAGATTAGGTAAAAAAGCTAACATTGTGCTGATCAATTTAAAAACAAGTTTAATACTTTCAATGTTTAGCTGGCATTTTTCTCGACAGCGGAGTTAAAGCTATACATAGACGGCTTTGTTCTGACTGACATAGGATCAACGGAGAGTAAAAACTACTTAAAATATATATGCGAAAATTTAATGGTATATTTTTATGGAATCATACACGCATATTAAGAAAGGATTTAAAAAAAATATATTTTTAATCGTGAAAGTAGTGAAAATTCAGTAGTTCGCTCCCAGCTCAATATCAGATAAAACAGCTGTTCGGATCAAAACTTTAACAACTTATGTTTGTTTACATTCATTACCATAGCAACCAACTTAGCAAATTTAGAATCAGTTACTTATTCTTCACAACCAACAGCTTTTTTAGGTTAGCTTAACAAACTAAAAGCAAACGCAGGCAAAAATTAACGAAAAATGCTTACTGTTTTATATAATTCAAAGGATAATAATACATTATAATATTACATAACCCAAACAGCTGTTGTTACTTATTATAAATGAAACAGCTGGGTTGGATCAACAATTTAACATTATTTTAGGCTATGCCTTGAATTAACCGAAGCGCGTTTATTTGCAACCAATTTTTCAAATTTAGAATCTGGTAATTATCCTCCACAACTAACAGGTACAATCCTTCACAAATCTTATTTTTAATACGCTTTTATCAGCTTGGTATTGTATCTGTGTAACGGGATCTTTGAACGTGATGTTTTACCCCCTTCAAAACGTCGGATTGATTTGAAACTTTGCACACTTATCAAAGACCGATGACAGTGCAATATTAATTCTGTTGGGTGTAGTAAGTGAGCACTGATTATGGGCTCCGGAACACGACGTGATTTTCACCCCCTTCAAAACGTCGGATTGATTTGAAACTTTGCACACTTATCAAGGACCGATGTCAATGCGATATTAATTTTGTTGGGTGTAGAAAGTGAGCACTGATCATGGTCCCCAGAACACGTCGTGATTTTCGCCCCCTTCAAAACGTCGGATTGATTTGAAAATTTGCACACTTATCAAGCCCCGATGACACTGCAATATTAATTTTGTTGGGTGTAGTGAGTAAGCACTGATCATGGTCCCCAGAACACGACGTGATTTTCGCCCCCTTCAAAACGTCGGATTGATTTGAAACTTTGCACACTTATCAAGGACCGATGACAGTGCAATATTAATTTTGTTGGGTGTAGTAAGTGAGCACTAATCATGGTCCCCTGAACACGCTTTCACGTGTCATTAAAAACTTAATATAACTTACAGGGTGATTCACGACGATATGCAGAAACTTCGAGCTCATTAATTTTGTTGAGTGTAGTGACTAAAAAATAAGAAAATAAATAATAGTTTAAAAAACTAAAAAAATACACTTTAAAATCAAACCGAACTTAAAATTTGAAAATAATTGTACAAAAAGCGTGGGGTGCGTTATACTATATGTTTATAATAACTCTACTTTTATAAATATCTACCAATGAAATATTTGTAACATTTGATGAAAAGCACCCCACGCTTTTTTTACTTTCTCCACCCATACGTAGTATATGGAGAAAGTATTGTTTTCGTCCAAATTTTCGAATTTGAATTTTTAGTGGAATTATCTGTTTTGGTGCTCCCTGAACCCAAAAATATTTTTAGTGGAATTATTTGTTTTGGTGCTCCCTGAGCCCAAAAAAGTGATTTTTTTTGTGATGTCTGTCCGTGTGTCCGTGTGTCTGTAAGGATGTGTACAGAGCTGGAGACCATACCATCGGTCCAATTTTGATGAAATTTGGTATGTAGGTGTACTTCTGGAATATCTACAGGCGTTTTTTGCATTTTTTCTAATTTTTGATTTTAAGGAGTTTATTACCCCAAAAATGGACGAAAACGTGAAAAATCTAAATTTCTCAAAAACGGCTCTAACGTTTTTGATAAAATTTGGCTTATTTGTAGCCCTTAATGTACCCTCCATATGCAAAAAAACTCATTTTTTCTAAAAATTCTCGTTTAGGTAGTAATAATAATAATTGATTTTTGGGGGTTTTTGGCCAAAAAGGGGGTTGTTTCTCAAATTTTTTCAAAATTGTTTTTCGTGCATCTGTACAGGCCTAATTGAAATGTTTGGTGTGCAAATTTGTTCGAAATGTAAATAACCACCTCCTACGCTACTCTTGGGAAGGTATAAAGTTTCAACTGGGAGAAAGTATGTGGCAGTTATCTGGTACCGTTTACTACAGTTATTTTAAAATTGTTCGTTCGGTTTGCTTTTCAAACGTATTTATTTTCGTTTTTTAAACTATTATTTATTTAGATCATTTAAACGCTGTGTATTATAAGGCTTACTGTATTATAAGTCACCTGGTTTGACTTTTACTGTATATTGTTTCCTTCAGTTTTTAATATACAAATTTGTTTGAAATGTTGATTATTTAAATATTAATGGAGAAAGTTGCAACGTATGACTCAATTTGAATTA
Source organism: Philaenus spumarius (assembly GCA_018207615.1). Lineage (NCBI taxonomy): Eukaryota > Metazoa > Arthropoda > Insecta > Hemiptera > Aphrophoridae > Philaenus > Philaenus spumarius. The sequence goes on along the minus strand of JAGFPH010001786.1, from coordinate 64,450 downwards.
TTGCGGGGATGGTCGTGTCTATTTCTATCTCTGTCTTACATTAGCCACGTATAGGTCACCGTTCAATCGTCATTTCCGCGAGGATATCAGAATATACAATAATCTGTTTGCGTTGGCTTCGCCATGGGTCTCCGCCGTCATTGGTGAGCGAAGCCTCCATAGAATTTCAATTTTTAATTCTATAAAGTCTGACGAAAATCATGATGATACGTTTAACAAAAAACAGCATATACGTTTGCACAGAATCTTCGTAGCACAAATAAATGTCCTCAGTTGCAATTAAATAACAAATGTTATTACAAGAGCATACCATTGCGCACGAGCATTGTAGCAACCCACAGGGCAGGTTGTAATGTTCATGATCATTGAGCTAATAATAATCATGTAATAAATATTGAAAAGGATACGGGCGAGAACGGAGCCAAGGGGCACACCATAGTCGCTCTATGAACTATTGTACAATTCCAGATAGGAACTTGCGTTAAATAATCTAATTTATAGTATTTCATATTTATTAAATATACACGACCTGTTTATAACTACATTTAATTGCATGGAATAATTCCATGGAATTATTGTTAATGGGTATAATTAAGTGTGTGTTTCACAATAAACACTTAAGTACACAATTTGTATTATATGTAAACATATTTGTTCCTTGGTTGCTTCATTCAGTGTTCGATAGGTTAAAATAAAACAAAATGTTTTTTTTTAAACGGAAAAAGAATTGGTAAATGTTTGGATAGAGCCTTAAAATATATTCTTAGATGAAAACACTCGTTGCCCGTTATGGATTAACATTGCTCTAGCCAATGATAAAAACATATATAATAATTCAGTATAGCCCAAAACGTTTGCTGAACCTACTGATCCTTTTTTTTTAATTTACCTGGCCGATTGACATGTGGTTTGATGTTTTAAATGAAAAAAAAATGTTTTTATTATTATAAAAAATTTATGAAATGTCACTTTATTCCATCGAAATATTTATAAGGTCACTTTTTGGAGGTTTTTGGACTTATGATATCTTATCCTTATATATTCCTATTTATCAAATGTGGTTTTGTCACTAAGAAATAACTCCCTTAATTCTTCAACAAAATTAGTTATTCAAGCATCATTTTAAAGCTCATGTTCTTCGCTATTGACGAAAAATAGACAGCTTAAAATTCATGTTTTCGTTAAAAAAATGTATTTAAAAAACTTGTATACCGGTATAATACTTTCATATGGTTCCTAATGAACTAACTTGACAGCTATTAGTTAGATGGTTTACATTTTACATGCATGTGTAATCTATCAGGCAAAT
>JAGFPH010001786.1:17751-31377 GCA_018207615.1 Philaenus spumarius | reverse complement strand
TCTATCCGTGCAAAGCCGGATCGGGCCAGCTAGTATATCTATATACATATATACTGTATGTTATTATTCTACAGAGTCTTATTAATAAACCTGCATTACTGAGCTGTACATCATTTTTAAAATCAGTTTCGTTAATAGTCTCTCTTTATAACGATCTCTCTCTATAACGATGAAATCGTTTGGTCCCTTCAATATCGTTATAGAGAGAGTCTACTGTATATATAAAATCAAAATACCATTCACTGACTACTCACTCATTACGAAATCTCAAAAACCACCGAACGGATTGGAATGTAATTTGGTATTTAGCGAAGCTCTAGGGCCCTGGGTGCCTGCTAAGAAAGGTTTTCAAAAATTCTAAATTTTAAGAGAGGTTTGGGGGGGTCATAGTTACTAAAAAAACCACCGCTCGGACTGGAATAAAATTTGGTATGTAGCTTCCTCTAGGGCCCTGGGTGCCCGCTAAGAAAGGTTTTAAAAAAAATCGAAATCTTAGGGTGGTTTGGGGGAGGGCAAATTTAATAAATCACGATTTCTCTAAAACTACTGAACGGATTGGAATGGAATTTGGTATGTAGCTTACTCTAGGGCCCTAGGTGCTCGCTAAGAAAGGTTTTAAAAAAATTCGAAATTGTAGGGGGGGGGTTTGGGGAGGTAAATTTACTAAAACTTTTCATAAGAAATACATAGTGTAATATATTTATTGATATTTTTGTTGTTGTTAATATACATTTAAATTTTATTTGTCTATCCGTGCAAAGCCGGATCGTTCAGCTAGTCTATACATATAAAATCAAAATACAACTGACTGACTCACTCATCACGACATCTCAAAAACCACCGAACGGATTGGAATGAAATTTGGTATGTATCTTCCTCTAGGGCCGTAGGTGCTCGCAAAGAAACGTTAAAAAAATAGAAATTTTAGGGTGTTTGGGGGGGGGGGGGTTAAAGTTACTGAAAATCCCCATAAGAAATACATAGTATAATTTATTTATATATATTGTTTTGGTTAATATACATTTAACTTTGATTTGTCTATCTGTGCAAAGCCGGATCGTTCCAGCTAGTACTGTATAATTACTTATATGTACAGGGTGACAACAGAAATAACCCAAAGCTCTTGCGCTTCCTGTTAACAGATAAGGAATAGATTCCTCTTCTGTCCCATTTCATTGTTCAGTGTTATAGTTTGTTCTCGGATGGTTTAGGGTGTGTTTATCGATACAGTGGTGCATATTTTAGTGTTATTTAAAATGTAATGTGAAACCACATTACATATTTGATAGACAAAATCTTACAACACAAAATCTTACAATTAATAAATACGTTTACTAATTCAAACGCGACATGGGAACCGACATGGACATGAACGTCGATGTCAACGCAACGGCGCGAGCGGAAGACCCACCTGCCTTCACCAATTAGGCTTACATTCTCATAGGAAATCACTTGGGTCTAACAATGTTTTAAAATTCGATCAAGCGTACAGTTTTCGTATCGATTTCCAGCCGGTCCTGAGAAAACGCCGGCCCCTATCAATTAACGCTAAAGCTCGATCATGCTTCACTGAAAATCAATGTATCGAATTTAGTCTCGATTCCGATCGTGTCACTTTGGAACAGGATATTATGCTGACAGATTTTTAAAGTTTAGGAAACTTTTTAACGTACGCGCATGCCTGTATAACATTTTACGTATGAGTTTCAACAGCTGACGTATCCGGATTTGCTCTCTTGTTTAGAACATCCCGTACCGAGCGTTTGAAACAATCATTACATCACCTAACTGAAATTTAATAAACATGGTATTACATAAGACAATGTTTTGAACTCATCTACATCATATGCCTATAAATATCCATACTAATACTATAAACAGGTGAATTTTGTTTGTTTCTTCGTATGTATGGGGGGGGGGGGGGGGGTAATCTCTAAAACTACTGAACCGATTGAAAAAAGTTTTACTAATAGAAAGCTATACCTCCCCTGAATAACATAGGCTATAATTCATTTTGATAAAAACATTTTCTATTTCAATATTTGTAAATTTAGTCGGACAAACTCTTAGGTTAGGCCTAGACTGATGAACCAACACATGTATTTACATTTATTACCATAACAACCAATTGAATAAAATAACAGATAAAACAGCTGTTTGCTCTAATATTTCCATTAACAGCTGATTTCAAACTTTGAAGCAATTATTTGTTTTTCTAAAGTTTAGGTTAGGTTTTTATTGAGCCTTGCTGGTTCTCTTAACCTCTATTATAACTGCTGTTATAAAATATACGGGATAATTTGATTTGAACATTTAACATTATTTACCATCTTAGCTTTGGGGTTATTATTAATCCTACACCTTTATTATAAAGAAAACATAACATGATTATGTGTAGGCTATAGAAGGGTTTAACGGTTGGCGTGCGGAGCACTCAGGGGTTTCCAATAGTCATAAATAATGATGTTATTAACAATCATTTAGTCTCTATTCTAAAGTATGTCTTTTATTAAATCCCTCCATTGGTGTCTTGTAAACTACAAATATGACAGGAAAGTAAATTCATTCCAGTTGTATATTTTGAAGCAAGAATTAAAAAAGCGAACAAAACTTTTTTTAAACTGCATGTAAAACATTATAATTATGCGATATTTTGATAAAATCAAATAAACGATTTAAAATATGTTTTGAATCATTCCATATTTTTATAAAACCGATCAATCCGTTTAAAATATGTTTATAATCTTTTGATATTAAAAAAAATATTGATATTAAAAAACTTAAAATATGTTTTTAGTTATTACACTTTTTTTTATCAAATCGAACAAACAATTTAAAATATGATTTTACCAATCGATATTTTCAAAAATCTAACAAACAATTTAAAAATGTTTTTATAAAATTCGATATTTAAAAAATGTATATTTTTAATATGTTTATAATCATTAAATTTTCGTATAAAATTGTACAAACAATTTAAAATATGTTTATAATTCGATATATTTTTTTAAATCGAATAAACAAATTAAAAATATTATTTAAATATCAAGGGAAACCCCAGTTTTACTTGAGTGGGGATACGTCATTGATAGTTATCGCACGGCTCGGAATGAATTTACTGTAGGAAATCGATTACAGTATTCAAATTCACTCTGAGCACAGATTGGTCTAGGCTAGACTGACATGACCTATATAAACCCAACTCACAGATTAAACACTGTCTGTGGGTCAGTTTGTGGGGTATAAAAGTGTTTGACTTGTCATTGGTTAGCACACAAAACATCCCTTGTAGACTAATTATGGGATTGTATTTAGGCTACAAACTACATCTGATTTATGTTTTTTTTTTCTAAAAGGAAACACATCTTTAGGTCCGACTTAAAATGGCGTCCGTCTGCCTGTGCGTAACCGTTAATTCCTATAAAATTAAAGATAACAATATGTTTTGAATATTTGATAGAGGTAACGTTTTACCAATGGGATGAAAACTAAATTTTTAATAGTCGAGTATACAAATTCTTTATAAGTTGAGATATTTGCATTTCATATCATTTAAACAAATTGTATATTTTTCTGATACATTTCTAAAAAAATGGACAGCAACAAATTTTTTTTAAACTTTAATCTACGTGCCCAGACGAACAAAAATCGTACAAATTGGTTGACCTGCACCGGGTTCTATCTTTTTTATATTTTTACTAGAATAGACGTAAAAATCATTAAAAATCATATAATTTGTCACGTTTAAGGCGGCCATTTTGGGCAATTTTTTTTTTTTATTGTGATCCCAAATTCGTGATTAGACTAAAGGTTTAATAAAAATGAACTTACATAAGAAATATTTTTAAAACCTCAACAGTTGTTTTTTTAAAGAAAATGGCAGCCATTTTGTATCCGCCTTGTTGAATTTTCATATTTTATATATATTCGTGATCAGTGCCTGCCAAAATCCTTTTTTTTCACTGGACTATTACTTTAAACACAAAATTTGTTAAAAACTACTTAATTTTCAAATCGGTTGTGTTTTAAATAGTCCAACACATTTTAGTCATTAAGATCCATCGTATAGTGAGCAAACCGCATAACTATTTGGAACATTATTCCTTCCAAAAATAGTAATTAGAATCTATTTAACAAAATAATTTTAAAAGTGTAAGTGAAAGCTGTGTTTAAAAACACATACGAGGGCGTACCCAAAAGTATCTGGAATTGCTGTGCCGTGGGCGGGGCTTGTGTAGTACGCATTCCTGGCGCTAGGCATGTATAGTGCAGATCGTCACTAGTTTAGTGACACCGGTGTCGTCGACCCGGCTTGTTTTGTTCGTCCGTAGTCATAGTTTTCACTGGTGCTGTTTTGTTCCCTTTTCGTTTTTTATGATGGTGAGTTTAAGTGAACAACTTGTGGCTGTGAAATTTTTTTCAAAAATACATTTAAATCACAGTTCTAAGACTTACCCTTACCGAATTAACATTGCCGCTTAACTTTCACCATCACATCACGGGCTCCGTTATGTCACTAACGGTACGTCGTAGAACTGTGATTCAAATGGGTTTTTATTCGTGTAAGTAAGACGAAAAAATAAGCCGTCATTCGACAACGTAGGCCTAATGCATCAATTGATTTCAAATTATAGTGTGACACAGAATTTCTTGGAATAGCAGGCGGATGCCGGCAGTCCCGGGTGCCCGCTTCTAACAAAGGCATTGTTTGTCAATAGTTGATTAGGACGGACCGTTCTACCTGAGGGGTGACTCTCTACGTTTTGAGGCAATTATACATTGTCACGCAGCGGATTTCAGTACGTTTACAATACTAGTTTTTGCCTACAGTATATGAAGCTGTCCTTTATTTGTGTTAACAAAAGTTTGTTAACACTTTGTACACACTTTGAGAAAACACAACATCTCGATTCTTGTTTATGAAACTCCACTGCATTTTGACATTCAATGTATTCCACCGCAACTTATTAAAAATAAACTGTTTACTTCAATTTGTATTCCTTTGATTAAACTCCCTCGGTGACCCACTCGCTGAAACTTTGAATTGGATATGATTATCGATTCGTATCAGATTCGTAACCAACCCGTACTGCGATGTTTACGTTAAACTTCTCGGCGCACTTGGGAAGTTTTCCTCCGAAACTAAAGTTGACCGGAAATGAGTTACTGGTAAATAAAGTAGTTCAGCGGGAAGTAGAGCTTTTTATCAGAAAATTATATGTTTTATTTGTGACAAGTAAATTACTGTCCAAGTAAAACTTCCAAAGCTTTCTTGTCTTTGGTGGACATTAGTTTTTGCCTTTGATGGAATCCGCTTAAAGATTTAACTTGGAGGTGTTTAGTTTTTGTTTGAAACGTGCCTGTTTTAGGCAAATATCAGAAACAGCAAATATTGCATCTGTGCTTAGTTATTCAATGCAAACTTGGAGCCCATTTATTCCAAATCAGTAAAGTAATACATTTTAAAATGCAGTAAGATACCGTAAAACCGCTTAAAGTTGTCCCGATTGTAACGTGTTTGGACTTATTTTGCGAGGAATAATATTTAGAGTTCAGTAATTAGAGTAAAAATTAAGTAAAGTTATCGGTTAGAAAAATGTGATTTTGTAGCACAAGGGCTAGTAGGTGATTAATAGGAGAACCATTAAGCAGGTAGGCCGTGTGTGACCGCGCGTGTAGGAGCGAAGGTCGGTTTTATGGCTTAGACCGCATCGCTGTTTGCACATACTATAGATGCGGCCTATACTGAACCAACACACTTGAAGAATACATTTATATTCATTACCACAGCAACCAATTTAGAAAATTTAGAATCGTTTTTCATAACCAATTGTTTTAGGTTCGGTTAATAAAATAAAAGCAAAGACAAACTAAATAAACGGTATCAGTTAACTGACACAAACTTTCTCCCAACTTACTGTAGTCAAAATAATATTGCTTTTAATCATTTTATTTACTACTTTTTAGAACAAAACAAAAAAATAATATTCTACCTTACGTCAATCGTATAAAAAAGTTATTGTCCCAGGCGGGATTCGATCGCGCGACCTTTGAATTACTGGCCGTTCTCGCTACCGTTGTGCTACCCCGTGCGGCCGTCGCCGTGATGCTAGATTGACAACATAAACTTGTTTATTTTTTAACATTTCCCCATAATTATGAAACGCCGAAGTTTTGATAAAAGCGGGTGGTGTCATTTTGTTTGGCATCTTAAGCACTATAAATACTGAAAATTTGATAAAAATCGTTAGAGCCGTTTTTGAGAAATTTGCATTTTTGTCGTTTTTTATTGGTTTTTAGGGGTAAATTACCCTTAAAAATAAAAAATTCCAAAAAATTAAAAAAACACCTGGAGATATTAGGGTTTAGTACCTACATACCAAATTTCATGAAAATCGGACCAATAGTGTCCCCTCTGGTCGTGTATACATACTGACACACTGACAGACAGACACCATGTTAAAAACACTTTTTTGGGTTCAGGGAGCACCAAAACAAAAAATTCCACTAAAAATATTTTTGGGTTCAGGGAGCACCAACACAGATAATTGCACTAAACATTTTTTGGGGGTTCTGGGAGCACCAAAACAGATAATTCAACTGAAAATTCAAATTCGAACATTTTTACGAAAACAATACTTTCTCCATATACTACGTATAGGGTGGAGAAAGTAAAATACATGATAAATGCTTACTGTATTATAATTCAAACATCTGTTGTTACAACTTACAAACTAAACAGCTGATTTGGATCGTAAGATAAATACATTTTAGGTTATTCCTATACTGAACCAGACACGTTTCTTGAAATCGTTTGGATTGATTACCATAACAACAAATAAGAAATTTTAGAATCAGGTACAGATGGAAATATATGTGAAGAAGCGGGTCGAGCAGGCAGGCGATTGTGTGGGGAAGGGAGGAGATGTATGCTATGTGTGGCGGGTCGAGGAATGTGACTGCTGCCAGTACTCTACTACCCAGTCTTTTTTTTTACGGCCGGAGCACGGCGAATGGATTAATGTATCACTGATTTCCTACTAGTAGAACAATTCGGATACACATCCATTTTTGTTTGTACACTACAAACAGAGTAAAAATAAATAACTGTTTTTTTAGCACATAAATAAACACGGGGCGTCAACACTACAATGTTTTTGGGAACGGTAGTGTACTAGACGAACGTCTATTACCGACTGACTCGCTACACCGACCTACACGCTGTTAGCGCATGCGCATTGGCCGTCCCTGCTTCTGCGCATACAGCCAGCCGCTTCATCGCATATATTTCCATCTGTAATTATTCTTTACTGCCAACTGTTTTCTTAGGTTAGGCAATCGCAAACAAATAAAAAGGCTTACTGTATCATAATTCAAACACCTATCACTATTTCAAATTATGCCAATTTTATTCTTCACTACGCTTATTTGACCAGTTTGAAATACTGTTTTAGCGTCTCACATTTTGGTCATATTTTATAACATGAAAATTGCCTCTCTTCTATATAAAATTACTAAGTCCCTGTAACAATCAATCGTAATTCCCGTGAATATATATTTCACAATATTCTGTTTGCATTTGCTTCTCCGCGTGGGTTGATGAGCGAAGCGAAAAGGGGTGGAGCCCTATAGAAGTATATAAAAGTCTATAGATAGTTAAACAAATTATATTTGTCCATTTAAAATACACAGACCAGCTGATTTAAGGTGTTCAGTCATCTGTTTACTATAACATTCTACAGCTGATTTCATACTTACATACAATTATTGGTATTTCTAATTTTTAGGTTAGGTTTGTGATTAGGAGTAATCAGGTACTAGATTTAGACATTTAATATTATTAACTTACGCTATGATTACTCACACAACTTTATACAACAAGAAATTATTAAATTATCTATTTTAGTTAGTAATGGGCATGCAAAGCACCATAGCCTTCTCTGAGAAGGCTATGAAAGCACTCAAGGGTCTTCCTTACTTATAGTATAGTAATTAAAATTCACAGGTAGAAGTATACAATAAACCAAAACATTCACTACAGTTGTATAACAGTTTCAGACTTTAGATTAAATCTCATATGCAAGCGTATATCTGCACTTCAGTTTTGGAATTATTGTTATGGAAAGTCATTATAGTATTCAAATGTGGTCTCCTCACAGATTGGACAACGTGAGTGACATGACCTACATCTACCATGCACACATGAAGTACTTATATTTTATTCGCACAGATCCAACCAAATAATGTAATATCCAAACTTGATGATTGAGTATTGTATGCATTTCAAACTTTGATCAGGATAATACGGGTAATTGCGAGTTTGAATCGATGCAGCGGGTTCCGTCTGCAATAGGCCTTTAGTCGGGCGTCAATTTATAAAATAAGCAAAGAGTCTTTGTGAAATTGTTTTACAAGGTGGTGTAGGCCTATATTAATATTAACAAATAAAATAGTACAAAGTAAAAGTGTTGTCATTATACTACACTGAAAACAGCTGATTTCTTTACCTGTTTATAGACAAATAAGTACAGTGCGCGCGGAATATCTTGAGCTGTGGCAACCGTTAAAATTTTAACAGTTTACATGGTGAGGTGGGAAAGGGGGTGCCACAGCGCATGCGCGGCCTTGTACTAACCTGACATGAAGGCATTCACATAGGTGTCACTGAGTAAAGCAATACATTTCTCATCAAAACAGAAATGTTGACTTAAAAAAAACATATATGTTAACTTATATTAAAAAAGGTTCCGACAAGGAATAATCAAATGGTGTTTCTACATTAAATAAACGGTACCAGGAATTGGCTCATACTTTCTCACAAACATATTTAAATTATTAAACAGATTCACTGTGACTTCATAGTTGTAGAAGGGGTAGGAGAGGGGATATTAAAGTAGGAGATTAAGTAATAAATATTATTATTATTAGCTAGAGAGAAAACTATTCTATCGATTTCGAACAAATTTGCACCAAACACGTCAACTATTAGCCCTGTATAGATGCACAAAAAAAAAAGGTTTTAAAAATTTTGGAAAAACAACCATCTTTCCTGCCAAAAAACCCCAAAAAATCAGTTATTATTATTAGCTAAACGAGAATTTTTAAAAAGATGCGGGTTTTTGCATATGGTAGGGTACATTAAGGACTACAAATAAGTCACATTTTATCAAAATCGTTAGAGCCGTTTTTTTTATAAAAAAATTATAACTGATTTTTTGAGGTTTTTTTGGCCGAAAAGATGGTTGTTTTTTCAAAAAATTTCAAACCTTTTTTTGTGCATCCATACAGGGCTAATAATTGACGTGTTTGGTGCAAAAAGGTGTATTTTCCAAAAAAAAATTCAAATCAATGCAGGCCTAATTGACATGTTTGGTGAACAAATTTATTTTTTTTTAATCGATTGAATAGGGTAAATATTTTATTAAACCTCTGTAAAGTTGCAGATGCTTTTCAGTCGCTAAGTTTACCGGATTTAAAACTGCTAAGGGAGGACAGAGTTTTAGCAGAACTCTACATAAGTAAATGTAGTACCTAAAATATCTCCTGCGTTAATTATTTACTTCGCTTAAAATAAAATAAGCGAATGCGTGCGCAAGCTTCTAGTTTATTAGCGAATTTCCTTAGGAAAGATGAGCTATTGGAGTGACCCCCCCTTATGGTGAGACCTAAGGTCGGGAGTAGTAAATGAGCACCATTCATGGTCCTCAGAAGAAGTTTTCGGGTTATTAAACAACTTTCGTATATGTTAGGCCCATCTTATGGCCGATCCTCAAGCTTCCATTGAATTTTCAGGTGATGTCCAGTCCAGCTAATCATCATTCACCAGTTCCAGATCCACAAACAGTCTATTTATTGCAGAGAAGAACTCCGTGGCACTCACAAATCTGTCCCTCGTAGTGAGCATTTCCTCTACATTATGGACGTCATCTCTCCGAAAATGATGTTTCCATCTCAGATGTTCTGCCACCGGGCAGTAGAGCACCAGATGCACTGCTGTCTGGTTTTCTCCGCAATCGCATCTAGGGTCATCTGCGAGCGCGAATCCGTGAAGTTTGCTCTTGAAGAATCCATGCCCGGTGAGGAATTGAGTGGTGACTGGTCCTGAAGACACTATAGTAAACAGATTAACACAATAAGTGTTAGGTGCGGTGTATGTGAGCCCGTGGGTTTGACACCAACACCCACTCGTGCGAAAAGGAGGCCTTTCTAACGTTTCTATCAGCGAGGTCACTGCCCCTACGAGACCAACTCCATGGGGAAGGCACTGGTTAATGCCCAGTGATCTTACCATATTGTTTGGAAGGCACTGGTTAATACCCAGTGGGGCTCCTTCCCCCGTAGTACTCGTGTCGGCAGGGATACCTCTGCCACGTTGGACGAGTCACCGTCAGGTACGCTTACGCGTAGCCCTACCTCACACCCTGAAGCAAGGATGCGCCCGTTACCAATAGAGCATGGGATTAGGTGGCTTCCTGGCAGCTTAAAGGGAAGAACTCGCGAGGACCACCCAGAGGAGGCTTCCCTGTAATGGCTGGAGCAGTAGCCTCCGACCAGGCCCCCCCCCTAAATCCCCAGAAGAAGTCTTTACTGCAAGAAGTGATGAAAGGGGCCCTCCACTCGTAGTACTCGAGTCGGCAAGGTTACCCAAGCCACGTTGGACGAGTCACAGTCGTGCGAATTTTCATATCACCCTACCCCATTTACTCTACCAAGGGTGGCGCCCGTTGCCCACATACATGGGATTTTGTAGCTCCCCAATGGTTTCGAAGGTAGCCATCATGGGGTGAGATGACTACCGCCTCATTGTACGCGACTGCTTATTCGTCTACTTATCTCGCAGTTGACCACTGCTGGTCGTGCCACTATCTGCAAACTGTGGACGCCCTGGTAGCACGAGGAGTGCATCTGGGAAGATAACCCAGGGCCAGGTGGTCTTGAAGACAACTATCTGTAGGAGAGTCTACGTCACATCGGGGGAAGCCACCAATGGGGGACCCTACCTTTTTCGGAAAGATCCCACCTTCTCTGCCATGCCTCAAGGATGTCGTGTTTGATGGACTTCCTCTCCCTGCTGAACATCTCTGGGTCCTCGAGCTGCATCCTCCTCCGTGTATATGTATATGTACAGTATATGTATATATGTGTTCGCACTCTAACGGCCGCAGTTTACGTACGATTTTGTTCAAATTTTGGATTTTATCGTTGGCCAGCTTCTTACGTGGCCGACGCCCGGGAAGCAAACCACTGTGAGCGAAGCAAGCAACGAAGAAGCGCTAAGGTCGAGGTTGGAGGTTGAGTTACAAACAAATTCGACTACTGTTATATATTTCGTAGACGCAGGCAGCTATTCTGCGTCTTCGTAAGTAAAACCGATTCAAAATAGTTGGATGAAAACCTAAAATCATATAAACTTAACTTTAGAATTTCGCTCAACTCACGCCAGTGGTTCAGTTGCGTGGTCGAATTATTTTTGTATCTAGCTATATCTAACGATGTTAAACGGAAACTGTTTGGTCTGATCTACAAAAAAAGAATATTCGAGGTGTCGAAGTAGTGCTTATCGATAGGAACGGAACAAGCAGGTGAAATCTTACAGACCGCATCGACAAGTCGATACATAACCTCAAATTCTTACATGTGCGAGACGGAATGTCGTTGATAGTTGTAGCAGTTCACTGGGTCGGACAGTTTACTACCGGCTTTAAGTTCAGCCAGCCATAAAACAATATCCGGCGAAATGTCATCGATGTACTCCATTTTGTTTTATGGAGTATCTGAACAGTGGTGTTTGTAGGGGTCGTGAATGTGATATCTTTATTGTACCCCAATAGTTTTGCTCATATCTATACCATATTAAACTAGGATCTACGAAAATTATTAGCGAATTTCCGTAGGAATGATGGGCTATTGCAAAGACTTTTATGGTGGGACCTAAGGTCGGGAGTAGTAAATGAGCACCAACCATGGTCCCCGGAACACGTTTTGGTGTATCATTAAACATAAAGGCCCGCGCACACCAAACGCGGGAAGCGGGAGCGACGCGAATTTAGTTCTAGGAAGTTCCCGCGCGGGACTTTAAAACAACGGCGGGATTTGAGAGAGCGCACACCAAACGCGAATCGTTACGCAGCGTCGTCCCGCCTGGTTCGCTGCATGCAGCGTTTTCCCGCGCGAATAGAGCGGGAACCGTACAGTCACTAGTCACACAACAGGTGTCTACTCGTTCAGTGCTGTGATTTGGCTTTTGTATTTTGTAAGTTGAAAGTGTTTACTCTTGATTGTAATTCTAATTGTTTTGATCAATGAATTAAATGTACACAGCTACTCACTGGTACATATTTTTAACAATTCGCCAAAAATAGTAATTCTATCCCAATCCAAAAGTGTTCTGTACCTTTTTTGTAGAGAAAGGTTTAAAGAATTTATATATGCAATTAAAAAAATTATTGATGTAAAATTGTAAAAGTTATTAGATCAAGAAACAAAAAACGTTCAGTAGCGAAAGGAAAAGTTCAATTTTAGGCCTTCATAACTAATTGTAAACATTTTTTGGAATTTTTTCGTAAGCGTAAAAAAGTTTCGTAATTTAGTTCTAAATAGCAACAAAGCCTCTTCTTCATCAGATGACATGGCGAGCGACAAACGATAAGAAGGTAAGTACAACTGACCACAACACTGTCACCTTACCTACTGAGTTCGCCGCGAAACTTCCCGCGTTGTGTGTGCGCCACCTAAGATCCCGCGCGAACAGTTCCCGCTACTAAATTTCTAGGAATTAGAAAATTCGCGTCGCTCCCGCTTCCCGCGTTCGGTGTGCGCGGGCCTTTATAGAGGATGATTCACGAAGATATGCAGAAAACTCGGGAGCTCATTCTAAATGAAAAAGTAAAAGGAAAAAAGTTAAATAAACATAGGTCCAAAAACTTCGTGTTCCAGATATCCACCATTTTGTTTTTTTTTACAAAATAATTCATATCTACAGAAATGTTCGACTGATTGAGTTCAAACTTGGCATGAAGTTTAACCTAATAATTATCAATCTCAAGAAAAATAAGCGATTATATCCAATCTTGCGTTTCAAAATGGCGGCAGTTTGACAATTTCAAACCTAAATTACTAAAAAACAAAACCCCTTTTGATTCCCTATCGGATGGTGTAACTGTTAAAACAATTGGATGCAGGATAATAGCTAAGTTAAAATATAACAGCAAATATATATACAATATTGTTGCGTTTACTGTGTTGGTATAGGATGCCGTGTTGAACAAACCAATTTTTAATACACATAACAGACAATTTACTGTGCACCATCTGATGACACACAAGAATAAACACTGCAGTTTCATGGAAACAGCTGATTAAGAAGAGTCTGGAACATTCTCGAAGACTGTATAACATACTGGAATATTCTCTAACATTCTGGAACATTCTACAACATACTGGAACATTCTGCAACATTTTGGAACATTCTCCAACATTATGGAACATTCTCCAATATACTGGAACATTCTCCAACATACTGGAACATTCTTCAACATACTGGAACATTCTCGAACATTCTGGAACATTCTCCAAAATACTGGAACATTCTCCAACATTCTGGAACATTCTCCAACATTCTGGAAC
>JAGFPH010001786.1:0-16807 GCA_018207615.1 Philaenus spumarius | reverse complement strand
GAACATTTTCCAACATACTGGAACATTTTCCAACATTCTGGAACATTCCCCAACATACTGGAACATTCCAGAACATTCTCCAATATTCTGGAACATTCTACAACAATCTGGAACATTCTCGAACTGTCTAAAAGATTTTATAACATTCTGGAAGCTTCTACAACAATCTGTTTTAGTTTAAAGACCCATTAATTAAGTTAGTCGCTGTTATGCTAGCATCTTAATTTCGATAGTTTCAACAGTTATAAACCTTTCGATAATAAATTAAACGGGCTACAAAAGTTAACTCTTTACGTTCTTCTTAAATTAATTGCCGTTTTTTACTATGTTAATTAAAAATCTAAATTACATATCGTGGTCGTCATTATGAAACGAATTATTGGAAGGAAGAAGTTGTTCAGTTCAGTCAAACTAGGTCTTCGGATTGACGAATAACGTGCGCAATTTCAACGAAATCAGTTTAAGCTGTTCAAGAGATTAATGTTGATTGGTACAAAAATAATTCGACCGCGCAGCTGAACCGCTGACGTCAGTTAAGCAAATTTTAAACTAAGTTTATAGACCTATGTTTTACGGTTTCAACCAACAATTTGGGAAACGACGGTGCTGAATAGCTGCAAAATGGTTCGCACGCCATTCCGCATATTGGGAGTATCTTCAATACACAATGCATTGCGTGCTTCGCACGAAAATCCCTGTATTGGGGGTATCTTCAATACACAATGCATTGCGTGCTTCGCACGCCAACCCGCGTATTGGGGGTATCTTCAACAAACAATGCACCACATGGCTTTTAACCGGGAACTTCTATGGTATTTTACGTTTTGATCGATTTTGGGGGAACCAAGCGAGCTATAAGGTTGCGTAAAAACCAAAATGTGCTGAATAACATCCTACATTTGTATTTGTAGAAAAAACTCAAAAACAAATTCATTCTCGTAGGAAAATGCTGAATAACATCCTACATTTAGATTTGTAGAAAAAACTCAAAAACAAATTCATTCTCGTAGGAAAAATCTCAAAAAATAGTTACATTCGGTCAAAAAACGTGCTTTTGATTGTTGGATTTTTTGTGGCTAACGAACTCGTCCCAGCGACGTAGTTAACCAACATGTGTACCAAATTTGAACCAAATCGGACTTAAAATACGGCCGCTAGAGTGCGAACACATATATATATGATTTTTAATGACACCCCAAAACGTGGTCTGGGGACCATGATCGGTGCTCATTTGCTACTCATGGTCTTACCATACGGACCACTGCGCTTATTTTTCCTATGAAAATTCGCTAAAAATAAAGGATGGATGTTAAAAGAAGCGTTTATACGAACTATGTTACAAGTGTTAAAGAACTTTTTCATCAGTTCATTAGTTAACCTGTATATAAATTCGAGACGATAATTTTCTTTTCCACAGCATTTCATCAAATATGAACCGGTAGAGATCGGCACTCGAGTCACGAACTAAAAATAAAACTTAGAAGATTTAATAAATCTGAAAGTTGAAGCCCCCTTCCCCGGGAACAACTTGAACAAATCCATCAAATACATTAATAAAGTTTGCTAATGAAGAAAATAACCGATATTTTCTCAGTCCGACCCAGTTCTGCCGACGTTAACGATGGCAATTTGAATAAAGTATTCATCCGACGTCGGAAGAAGAGAGTTTTGAATTTTGAAAATGAATCTAGTTAATGACAAATAGCCTGAAATCCCTCGAGGGTAGTCTACAAGGGAGGTTTATTGCCTTAAGGGTGTATAATGCTGATATACGGCGATGTAAACTCATTTATACTCAATGTTTTGTAGATTATATTTGAAACGTACGATCCGTGTTATCTGTATTGCTTGCACGCAGTTCAATCCGAGCCGGAGATAATTGAGTTGTGTAATCGAGTTCTCACAACAAATGTGAATATTGTTGAGCTATTGCAATCAAAGTAAAAGCAATTCCTTTTCCGTTTTATTCGTATAGTTTATTCTTTTTGCTATGCTGTTTTTAGAACTAAATTTGTTATTTTGTATATGCTGCGAAATTATGTTGTTTATACGTGTTATTCTTTGTTGTTTTTTATACAAAGTATTCAATTTGTGATACTGTATTGTTATTTATATTGGTAAATAATGTTTATTTTGTTTTATTTGTACTTTGTAATTATGTTGTTTATACGTGTTATTCTTTGTCATTTTTTATACAAAGTAATCAATTTGTGTTATTGTTATTTATAATTGGTAAATAATATTTATGTTGTTTTATTTGTACTTTGTAGTTATGTTGTTTATACGTGTTATTCTTTGACGTGTTTTATACAACGTAATCAATTTGTGTTATTGTTATTTATAATTGGTAAATAATGTTTATGTTGTTTTATTTTTACTTTGTAATTATGTTGTTTATTCGTGTTATTCTTTGTCGTGTTTTATACAAAGTAATTAATTTTTGTTATTGTTATGTATAATGGTAAATAATGTTTATGTTGTTTTATTTGTACTTTGTAATTATGTTGTTTATACGTGTTATTCATTGTCGTTTTTTATACATAGTAATCAATTTGTGTTATTCTTATTTATAATTAGTAAATAATGTTCATGTTGTTTTATTTGTACTTTGTAATTATGTTGTTTATATGTGTTTAGTATATTTTGTTTAGTTTATACGTATTATTCAATGTTTATTGATGTTATTATACAACTGTTAAGCACTGGATTTCTTGTTTTATTTGTACTTTCTAATTATTTTGTATATACTTGTGAAGTATTTTTTTGTATTTATAAGTATTAATACATTTTTGTAGTTGTTATTGTATATTTGTTAAGCACAGTTTTGTTGGTTTATTTGTACTTCGTAATTATATTGCCGGTTTATAACTGCGAAGCAGTTCTTTGTCGTATTATAAAAATTGATTAATTGTGGTTGTTGTTATTTTGTATTTGTTAAGCACCATTTTGTTGGTTTATTTGTACTTTATAATTATGTTGTTGGTTTATATCTGCGAAGCAGTTCTTTGTCGTGTTATGCCTATTGATTAATTCTGGTTGTTGTTATTTTACATATGTTAAGCACTGTTTTGTTGGGTTTTTGTACTTTATAATTATGTTATTGGTTGATACGTGTTAATAAATTTTTGTTGTTATTATATATTTGTCACGTACTGTTTTAGTTGTTTTATTTGTGCTTTGTAATTAAGTTGTTTTTACGTATTAATACATTTTTGTTTGCTGTTAGTATACATCTATTTTGTTAAGCACTGTTTTGTTGGGTTTTTTTTTACTTTGTAACTAACTATGTTCTTGGTTGATACGTGTTAATAAATGTTTGTTGTTATTATATATTTGTCAAGCAGTGTTTTAGTTGTTTTATTTGTACTTTGCAATTATGTTGTTGGTTTATACCTGCGAAGGAGTTCTTTGTCGTGTTATGCCTACTGATTAATTTTGATTGTTGTTATTTTATATGTGTTGCACTGTTCTGTTGGTTAATTTTACTTTGTAATTATGTTGTTTTATACGAGTGAAGCAGTTCTATGTCGAATTATACATAATACAGCAACCAACTTTTTTTTAAATATTATTTTATATATGTTAAGCACCGTTTCTTGTGTTATTTGTACTTAGTTTTTATTTCGTGATTTTATAAATATTAATTGCTTCTATGCTTGTTGTAGTATATTTATTTAACACCTATCTATAAAAAGGCTTTGATGTTGTATTAGTAAAAAATTTAATAAAATATTTGGTTGCTGGTTCATAGTAAGTTAGTCGCATGTTTTATACCTAATAAGCAATTATATTACTATTTTATTCGTTTCATCAAAAATTTGGTTATATAATAAGTACTAAGCCATTATTTTCTTATTGTTTGTGTATCAAGTAAAAATTTTGTTTTTGTACATTATTTAAGTTATTGGTTTTATTTTGTAATACCTATTAACCCTTTATTTGACTAAACAAGGTTTTTGTTATATTATATGTAAGGTATTAATTAATTATTCTTTTGTCGTTTATTTGATTTATGTGTTACTATTAAATCATTCGTTTGTTGTGTTTTACTTATATAGCAACCATTTTTTGGTGTGGTATACATATCGTCCAATGTTTTTTAAATTATTTTCTAGTTATTGCACATACTACAATCTGTCGTACTGCACGTATGTTTTGTAAAACATTTCTTGCATGTTTTACACATACAAAGCAATTAATTCAGTCTTTTAAACGTATGAAGCAGTTACTTCGTTGTTTTACTTGTTTTGATTTCTGAATAGATTACATTCGTGTAATGTAGTATCTGTGTAAATGTAGTTAAATCTATGTTTGAGTTCATTGATCAGTCCTAATATAATCAATTCAATACGCGTTCTTTTCCTTTATATCTTATATATGTTTCACATTAATCACATTTTGTTTAATGTTCGAAATTAGTTGACCAACGTAACTTAATGTTAACAAAAAGGTGTTAGTATTAGAAAGTTCATTGTATTCACAATTTTATGAAATAAATTCACAAGTTTGAATACGAAAAAAGACATTGAACGGATTTAATTAGTTTGAATCTACTATGTAGACTAGTTTTGTTAATTTCTGAATAGGAGTGTGTTGTTAGCTTGCCACAAGATTCTCAGTTTAACGATTATGTCTCTACAGCAGAGTCTTGTCGGAACTGTATGCACGCCAACGCGCTCTGTGGGGGAAACGAGGAATCTACTGCTCGGGCCACTGAATGTACACAGAGAACTTCTAATCGTTATAAACAAAGTGAATAAATCTTAGATAAACTAAAGCACATAATGTACACTAAACTAAAGTAAAAATATTAATAACATATTTTGTTAAAAAAGGATTATGGAGCATGCAGTAAGACTTCTATTTGTTTTGAGAGCAATACTTATACATCCTCAAGTTGTCTTTATTTTTATGAGTCTTAGACGTGTTTTTTTTTTGTTTTTGTTCCTCTCTATTTTACTACACTACAATCCACATCACCCACCCCACAGAACAGCACCTCACTCCATCCCATCATATCCCAACTTAAAACACTCAGTCCAATAAACTCCTTAAATATCTACAGTAATTGTTGGCAGTACTTAGCGGCTAGGATATAGACAAAAAATTAGAAATGCTGAAAATATAGTTATCTTTCTTCTTTTGTGGCATCAGTTCCTGTTTCAATTCCATTCTTGGCCAGATTAATTTTCATTTACACATTTAATTTGTTTAAATGTCTTTATATTATTATTCTTCTTATTATTATTTATTTTGTTTTCCTTCCTTAACTTTTTTCTTGGTTTTTATTTTCTATGTCTTCTGTTTTGTTTACATTTATTTTGCTTTGTTTTCTCTTTGTCCCTTTTCTTCTCTTCTGCTTTGATTTAATTTATTTATTCTTTCTTCTAGTGTTTTTTATTTTGTTTTGTTTAGATTTTTTTTATTTGCTTTGTTTTCTTTTTGTCTCTTTTCTTCTCTTCTCCTCTATTCGCTTGTATTTTTTCTTTGTTCTTCTTTTCCACTCTTCTGTTATGTTTTCTTTAGATTTGTTTTTTGCTTTGCTTTGTTTTTCTCTCTGTTCTTCTCTGCTCTTCTATTTTGCTTTGTTTTGTTTTTTATTTTATATTACTTTTTCTCTTTTCTTTAGTTTTCTTGTCTTGTCTTCTGTTTTGTTTGGTTTTGCGTTGTTTTGCTTTGCTTTCTTTTCTTGTTTTATTCTTCCTATTCTATCCTTATCTGTTCTGTTTAATTTTTAGCTTGATTTTCTTTGCTTTGGTTTGTTTTTCTTTTGTCTTTTTATTTTCTTCTCTTCTACTCTATTCTCTTCTGTTCGGTTTTGCTTTGTTTGATTATTATTTGCATCTCTTTGCTTTCCTTCGATTCTCTTCTGTTTTGTTTTGCTTTCTCTTTTTCACTTTTCTTCTCTTCTCTTCTATTTTGCTTTGTTTTGTTTTTGTTTTTATATTACTTTTTCTCTTTTATTTTCTTATCTTTTCTTGTCTTGTCTTCTGATTTGTTTTGTTTTGCGTTGTTTTTCTTTGCTTTCTTTTCTTGTTTTATTCTTTCTACTCTATCCTTATTTGTTCTGCTTAATTTTTGCTTGCTTTTCTTTGCTTTGATTTGTTTTTCTTTTGTCTTTTTATTTTCTTCTCTTCTCCTCTATTCTCTTCTGTTCTGTTTTGCTTTGTTTGGTTATTATTTGCATCTCTTTGCATTCCTTATATTCTCTTCTATTTTGTTTTGCTTTCTTTTCTTTTTCACTTTTCTTCTCTTCTATTCTTCTCTGTTTTGCTTAGATTTTTTTTCTCTTTGCTTTGTTTTTTGAAATTGTATTTTATATTATTTTATTTTCTTCTCCTGTATTTATTTTGTTTCTTTTTGTGCGTGTATTTTGCTTTGCTTATCGTCTTAACTGTATGCAAGTTTGACTACTAAAGACAAGGCGCAGCGTATAATGCAGGCAAATGGGCAGCCTTTAGTCAAATTCGAACCTACGAGCTTCCAACTCTATCAGACTGGGCTAACGCCCTTCTCCTCTCGGCCGGACCGCTTGTTATCTTACGTCCTTCTTAACGAGGCCAATTTAAAATCCAACATGTATGACTAAATAACAAGATAGTTACCTATATACAATGAACGCTCACATTAATCTAAATGGGTACTCTAAACTTGTCTCATTTCTCTCAGTTCAACCTGTACTGTACAACCTAGGCTAGGTTAGGGGTACACAGTATTTCAGTAGTTACATTGTGTTCAGCTATGTGGTTACTGAGTAACGACCGCACATAACTTATGTAGAAGCAAAAAGTCAACTCTCCACCAATTGTTCCGCAATGATATACACCCGCGCCCTCAAAACACATTTGTATTGTTGCAGACCGTACGTTGTTAGGATACAACCTCAAAAATGTCAATAGAGATGGTGATTTACTAAACGGAATTTCAGTTCATTTATTCTTTACTATAAATTTACTTTTTAAAGATTGT
The DNA here is from genome assembly GCA_018207615.1 of Philaenus spumarius. NCBI lineage: Eukaryota > Metazoa > Arthropoda > Insecta > Hemiptera > Aphrophoridae > Philaenus > Philaenus spumarius. The sequence goes on along the minus strand of JAGFPH010001786.1, from coordinate 9,838 downwards.
ATTTCTACAGGACAGATGTGATCTCGGACTCTACAAAGTTTGGAGCAACTATTTGGGAAATTGGTCGATTCACGAAGTTGCTGAATAGCTGCGTCCATGTACGAAATATATTAGTAGGATTCGTAAAGCAGTGTTTCAAACTGGTCAAATCGAGTAAAGAGTAAAGTTTGCATAATTTTAATAGTGGTAGGTGTTTGAATTATGATACAGTAAGCTTTTTTCTTTGTTTGTGTTTGCTATTACCTAACCGAAAAATAAACTGTCGATTGTGAAGAAGAAGTTATTCCAAATTTGCCAATTTGGTTGCTATGGTAATATCTAAATGCTTTCATGAAACGTATGTTGGTTCAGTATAGACATAACCTACAATTGAGTTAAGCTTGTTATCCAAATCAGTCCAAATCAGCTGATTTATTTGTAACTAGTGGACCCAGCAATGCTTCGCTATTGCTTGATTTAATTTAAAGGGTAGTTATTCAATTTAATTACATTGACTTAAGTAATCGAATTGCAAAATGGTTTTTATGCCACTTAAGAATATACTACACATATTTAGATTTATAGTTTGTAAACCTTTATAGATAATACAGTAAACCTTCTGTTTGCTTTTAACTTATCTAAAAAAAACTGATAGCTGTAAAGAATTGTAAAAAACCTTATTCTAAATTAGCCCAATTGGTTGCAAATAAACGTGTTCTGGTTCATTGTAGGCTTAACCTAAAATTATGTTAAGTTTTTTATCCAAATCAACTGTTTTATGTATAATATGTAACAACCAATGTTTGAATTGAATTACAATATAGTAAGCATTTTTAGTTGATGTTTGTTTTTGTTTGCTTTAAGTTGGTCAATCTAACCTAAAAAAGCTCTTGGTTTTGAATAATAATAAAATGATTATAAATGCTAAACTGAAGTTGCTATGGTAATGAATGTAAACAAACATGACATGTTGATAAGCTTTTTATACGAACAGCTGTTTTGGGCGCTATGGTCTTGAGTCCATACAAAAGACGCTAGTTTTTTTTCCAAATTTGAAACTTTTTCGGGAAACTTTTCAAATTTGTCTTTATATAAAAATCTAGTTCGGACTATTACGAACATTTTAAAACAAAAATAGCCAAATTGGTCCAGCCGTTCTCAAGTGATGCGCTTACAAAGCAACTGCAATTCATTTTTATTATATAGATATGTAACAACAGACGTTAAAGTTATAACACAGTAAGTATTTTTCATTGATTTTTCTTTGTGTTTGTTTTTATTTTGTATACCCAAGCTAAAAAAGCTGTTGGTTGTGAAAAATAATTTATGCTACAGTTGATTACTGTGCTAACGAATGTAATTGCATGTAAACATGTGTTCTGGATAAGTATAGGCCACATATAGAATTGAGTTGCTAAGCTTTTGAATCAAATCAGCTGTTTCGTCTGTTTTAGGGCTGGGAGTGAACAACGTATTTTGGGCATTTTCAACCCTTAAAATAAATATTTTGCAAAACTCTTTCTTAGTGCACTTCTACATAGTAGTATTAGGGTACCCACAAAATTCAAGGTTCCAGCTATCATAGTTTTGGCTACGTTGGTACGTTGATTATGAATCAGACTGTGCCAGGAATTCTTCTTTTATATATAAAGATTTCATTTGGACGTTTTTAGGTGTGTATGTTATAACTTTCTTTAACCGGTTCATATCTAACATCCCTACTTTTTTAATAAAACGAAAAGACACAATATAGATGCCATAAAGCTCAGTTTTATGGAGTCTATTCCATTATAAAGGAAGCAATAGCAGGAGTGCCGCAGGGGAGTGTCTTAGGCCCATTCCTATTCGTACTATTTACAAGCGACTTACCGCAAATGAATAATACAATGACCGCCACATTTGCGGACGACATTGCGATCATAGCAGTCGGTGACACTGTAGACGAAGTAACACCCAAACTGCAAATAGCCATAAATAATATTCAAGAATGGCTGTTAAAATGGAGAATCGAAGTCTACACATAATAACTTTACTAATAAATCAGTGGAACCATTACCTGTAACTCTCAATAATATTCCGATACAGTATGCAAATCAAACGAAATACCTTGGGATGAACCTTGATGCAAAGTTAAAATGGAAAGTGCACGTTAAAAAGAAAGTGGAAGAACTTCAACTGAAATATAGGAAAATGTACTGGTTAATTGGGAGAAAATCTCAGTTATCCATTCACAACAAACTCATGCTCTATAAACAAATACTGAAGCCGAGTTGGTTATATGGTATTCAACTTTGGAGATGCACAAAAACCAGCAATCAGAGCACTGTCCAACATTTTCAGAATAAAGTACTTAGAGGAATTGTAAATGCTCCTTGGTACGCCCGTAATAGCGACATCCATAGAGATCTTGGAATGGATACAGTGGCAAGTGTAGTAAAGAAGTGTACCAAAAACATCAGAAGAGGCTCCATCAACACCCAAACGTTGAAGCTGCTAAACTACTTCTTCAAGAGGGAAACATAAGAAGACTCAAAAGACTAAAACCTTTCGAGTTGCCTGAATATTCAGCATAATGCAGAATTCATCAAACGAACACTTCATGTAGAGGACATATAGTGGTGCAATATTGTTAATCTTGCTAGATTCAAACGTTGTTAGTCAAAACTTGACTAGTTCTTTGATTCAAATTGTATTTGTTAATGTCTGAATAAAATAATTAAAAAAAAAAATAATTAAAAATAAAGCTCAGTTTTGAAATACAATCAAATTAAATAACTATTATATTAGTTACACTTAAAGTTTTAAACAGTTTTGAGCCACCTTACACAGATCTATTAAAATCTGTAAAGACAATATTAGATTCGTGCTTTTATATGTCGAAAGAACTAGTCATACCGATCATCATCATTAGCGGTATCGCAAATGAGCTATATTGGAGCGCACAAGTACTTCAGCTTGGTGATTTATTAAGTAGGAACTGGATGCAGAATTCAGGAAACTGTGTTGGCATTAATAATGCAAAAGACTTTGTGATTTGCGATGCTGTAATTGCCTGAGTAAATTACATTGTAATTGCGGATGTTAACATCGATAATCAATTAGCAAGACTTGAAGGTTTAGATACTGTCGCGGTGTTTACCGGCTTTATCCGTAGAGAAATAAATTGTAAATTTACAACAACAATTACACGAAATGTCCATCTACACGAAATACTCAGACACATCAACGAGTTATGTTGGTTGATTTTTTCTTTTTCAAACGAAGGAAAAAAAAAACCAAACAATATCACCTTAAATAAAAACAAAGTAAAAACTTACACTGTCTTCAACTTCTCAATCAAGTCTAAGTGTTGCAGGAATTGTATGTATATGGAAATCTATGTAAATATCACTACATCGGACTTTAGTGTCGCTTCATAATGTAAGGTAAAATTCTATGTATCTCTGTCCCTCTTATGTAGTGTCTTTGGTGTGTTTGTAATTTAAAAATATTTCGTTCTTTGTTTTATTTATAATAAAGATGTAGGATTAATAATAACCCCAAAGCTAAGATGGTAAATAACGTTAAATGTTCTAATCAAATCATTTCGTACATTTTATAACAGCACTTATAATAAAGGTTAAAAGAACCAGCAAGGCTCAGGTCAACACTTTAACAAAAACCTAACCTAAAAGTTAGAAATACAAATTGCTTCAAAGATTGAAATCACCTGTTAATGGGAATATTAGAGGAAACAGTTGCTATGGTAATAAATGTAAATACATGTGTCGGTTCATCAGTCTAGGCCTAACATAAGATTTTTTTTCCAACTGAATTTACAAGTAATGAAATAAAAAATGTTTTATCAAAATGAATTATAGCCTATGTGCTCAGGGATAGTGTAGCTTTTTATTAGTAAAACTATTTTTTTTTACAATCTGTTCAGTAGTTTCAGAGATTACTCCCTGCATACAAACAACCAAATAAATTTTACCTTTTTATAATATTAATATATATAAATTACTAGCTGACCTGTACGGCGTTGCCCGTGGTGGTTGGTATTTTTTCAGGTTTTTAACGTAATTGTATTCTTTTTAAGTGTTCAGTCAGTGAGTGGTATTTAGCTTATATATATAGATCTTAAATAATGAAAGCACTATTGTCATAATAATAAAAGATCTGAAATTATGATTTTAGTAACTTTAATCCCCCCAAACCCCCCCCCCCTACCCATTCACACCCAAGTATATTCGGATTTTTTTTAACGCTTTCTTAGCGAGCGCCTATGGCCCTAGAGGAAGCTACATACCAAATTTCATTCCAATTTGGTCGGTAATTTTGGAGAATTCGTGATTTAGTCATTTTTACCCCCCAAATCCCCCTAAAATTTCCAATTTTTTAAAACCTTTTTTTAGTGATCACGTATGGCCCTAGAGGAAGCTACATACCAAATTTCATTCCAATCCGTTCGGTAGTTTTGAAGAAATCGTGATTTAATAACTTTGATCCCCCCGCACCCCCCTAAAACTTCGAATTTTTTAAACCCTTTCTTGGTAAGCACTTATGGCTCTAGAGGAAGCTATATACCAAATTGCATTTCAATACGTTCGATAGTTTTTGAGAAATCGTGATGAGTGAGTGAGTGAGTGGTACTTCGCTTTTATATATATAGATAAAATACGAGCATGAGTGTGAAAGCAGGAAAGAAGCATAGCTGCGAAGCACGCAGTGGCCTCCTAATGTGATTTAAATTTCAAATTATATTGGAAAATTGATAAACCCAATATTTTCTCAAAATGTCCATAGCAAGGTCTACTTTATTTCAAAAGTATAACTAATAGCCAAGTGCACAAACCTACTGCACTTTTATTACATACAGTACATCATAACGACAATAAAATTTGACAAATAACGTACGAATCAGACATACAATATATTGTAACCATCGTTAAAACTTCATTGAGCCAATTGTACTTTACAATTGTGGATATGCATGATCACAGTACAACGTTTGTTTTATGTAAAAACTTTCCGTGACAAATGTGCGGACAAGTGGTACGGCAAGAACTTGTGTCAGCGGTGAATTATTTTGTTCCACTTCGTGTTATGCAGTTGTTTCGAATGATAATTCACGGTTAAAATACTGGTTTATTGTATCATATAAAACTAATAGAATACAAAAATAAATTGATCAAACATGCGAACCGCTGACGCGAGCTGAGGAAATTTATGAAATTGTTTGTTGAGTACGTTCACATTTGTTACCATAGCAACCAACTTAGCGAATTTAGAATCAGTCAATTATTCGGCACAGCTTTGATAGACTAGATTAACAAAATAAAAGCAAACACAGAGAAAATGTCAATGAAAAGCCTTAATGTATTATAATTCAAACATACATTATCTGTTGTTACATATCGTAAATAAAATAACCGATTTGCAACAAAAACTTAACACAATTTTTAGTCCATGCCTATATTGAACCGAAAAATGTATTTAGAAAACATTTACATTTATTGCAATAGCAAACAACTTAAAAAGTTTAGAATAAGATAATAATATTGTACTATTCTTCGCAACCAACAGGTTTTTCTAGGTTATGTAAAAGTAAACGCAAACAAAAGTCAACGAAGTTAAACAACAACTGGTGTTAAGTATTAAATTCGTTCCTTTTGTCATCAAAATTTTATGAAATGTTGACTATTGCTTATTTAAATATTTATGGTGAACTGGAACGCACGCCATAATTCTAATTATTGGGGATAGTTTGTGTCTACTACGATATCTGTCTTACATTACCAGAGTAAATATAATTATATTAACTTTAAATAAACGGTACCAGGAACTTTCACATACTTTCTCACAAACATATTTAAATTACTAAACAGATTCACTGTGTTTCTTGTAGGGTGGGGTAGGAGAGTTTTTTTTATTAAAGTTGGAGATTAACTAATAAATATTATTATTATTATCTAGAAAAAAATTATTCGATTGATTTCGAACAAATTTGCACCAAACACGTCAATTAGGTCTTCATAGATGCACGTAAAATGGTTTTGAAAAATTTTGAAAAAACAACCCCCTTTATGGCCAAAAAACCCCAAAAATCAGTTATTATTATTATTATTAACTAAACGAGAATTTTTAGAAAGATGCGGGTTTTTGCATATGGTAGGACACATTAAAGGCTACAAATAAGCCAAATTTGATCAAAATTCTTACAGCCATTTTTTTATAAAAAAATAATAACTGATTTTTTGGGGGGGTTTTCGCCAAAAAGGGGGTTGTTTTTCAAAATTGTTCAAAACCCTTTTTCGTGCATCTATACAGGCGTACTGGACATGTCAGGTGCAAATTTGGTTGAAATCGATCGAATAGTTTTTTCTCTAGCTTATTATACATACAGACATATATACATACAGACATACAGACAGACATTTTGTAAAAAACACTTTTTTGGACTCAGGGGGTCCCAAAACGGATATTTCCACAAAAAACTCAACATCGATTTTTTTGCGATTACTAGGTCTATACTTTTTCTATACTATACTGCCGACAGAAGTGAAAAATATAATGAATATAAATCGTTGGTCATATTAATTTAATTAAAATTTGATTATTTTAACACTATCAAGAAAACTATTTCAACACAACTTACAAAATGAGGAAGCACAATGTCCACTTCAGAGGTAAGTTTATTACGAAGTAAACTAATTTACATAACTTACAAAATGAGGAAGCACAATGTCTATTTCAAAGGTATTAAAAGTAAACTATTTTAACACTACTTACGAAAGGAGGAAGCATTCATTTCAAAGGTATTATTAGCAATTAAACTATATTTTAACACAACTTAAAAAATGAGGAAGTAGAATGTCCATTTCAGAGGTATAACCATGTAAACTATTTTAACACAACTTACAAAATAAGGAAGCGCAAGGTCCATTTCAGAGGTATTACCAAGTAAACTATTTTAAAACAACCTACGAAATGAGGAAGCAAAATGTCTATTTCAGAGTTATTACCGAGTAAACTATTTTACACAAATTACAAAATGAGGAAGCACAATGTCCATTTCAAATGTATTACTGAGTAAACTATTTTAACACAACTTACAAAATGAGCAAGCGCAATGTCCATTTCAGAGGTATTACCAAGTAAACTATTCTAAAACAGCTTGCGAAATGAGGAAGCACTATGTCCAATTCAGAGGTATTAACGAGTAAACTATTTTAACACGACTTACAAAATGAGGAAGCACAATGTCCATTTCAGATGTATTATAAAAGTGAACTATTTTAACACAACTTACAAAATGAGGAAGCACAATGTCCATTTCACAGGTAATGTTACCAATTAAAATATTTTAAAACAACTTACAAAATGAGGAAGCACAATGTCCATTTCAGAGGTATTATAAAGTAAACTATATTAACACAACTTACGAAATGAGGAAGCACTATGTCCATTTCAGAGGTATTAACAAGTAAACTATTTTAAGACAACTTTAGAAAATGAGGAAGCACAATGTCCATTTCAAAGGTATTACCAAGTACACTATTTTAAAACAACTTACGAAATGAGGAAGCACTATGTCCATTTCAGAGGTATTACCAAGTAAACTATATACTCTGATATATACACATCTACTAGAAGATGACGGAAAAATCCGATTCACCGCCCGCAAAATTTTATCGACTAGGTGCGCTTATAGCATTTTTTACTTCAAAAGGTTTTCAAAAAAAATTCTTTACCATTATCACATCTCTTACACTCACTTTCCATTCATCCAAAAATATACAATATCTGATGATGATACATACGTTTCGAAACGCGTCATAAGCAACTAAGAACGAAGTAACACCACCCATAAAAGGTAAACCTAATTACACCTAACTGTGACTTGTACTACCACAAAGAATTCGTGATGCAAACGTAAAGATCTCGTAAAATCTTGATGAAAATCAAATAGACGCACGGCGCTGGTTCATTTACTCGCATAAACAACGCAAAACCCGTTCCAGCCTTTCGTGCAGACCAGGAAGATTCCTCAAGAGGGACCAAAATTAAACATTATTAGCCGAACCATAGAAGACAAATATCGTCTGCAGCCCCCGAGCGATGGGCTGCGATGCTTATGAGCTATTACTCATCTCTAGACCAGAATACCGGATAAATGCAATGTAAAATTACAAGTCCGCATAACTTTGTTGGTTTCCAGTCGTAAATCACTCGACCGCCAAAAGCTCCGCTGATTGAAAAAAAAAGTCATTTACAGCGTCCCTGCGTGTGGAGTAGTTTGATTTTATTCCTTGCATCGGGAGCGGATCACGCGATTACACTAACAGCGGCTCTGTCAGTGCTGCCAAATTAACGGACGGTATAAATCTGTTGGCATGCATGAACCAGGATGTTATTTCGGTCCGTGTGCATTGTCCTTCTCTTGGCCATCGCCTGACTATGAATTATTTTGTATTTCAAAATGTCCTAGTGTCTAGATTGGTCCTTGGTCAAATCGCGAATTTCTATAGGAAAGACTAGCTACTGCGGTGACTCTTATGGCGAGATATAACGTCGGGAGTAGTCGATGAGCACCAATCATAGTCCCCAGAACAGGTTTTGGAGTGTCATTAAAAAATGTATACAGTATATTACACCGGGAGTCCATTAAGTCCCCCCCCTTAACTTTTTAACAAGTAGAATTAAATAAATGACCTTCGGGTACCTCTATAGGGCGATGAATTTTGGTATAACCGACCATTTAACCCCTTACCCCAGAATGGAGGGTTGAAAGGGTGATTCAAAAATCTTAAATACAAACCCCCTTCTAGTGATACCTCATTTAAAAGGGCTTGATAAATGAAGAAGAACGGCACAAATTAGAGGTCTCTATCTTAACCCTATCGAAAATGGCGGCCAGTCAAAGTTGAAAACATCTTATTAACACGGATTTTTAATTAGGTACGATGCAACACCATTCATTGGTAATAAATTCAATTCTAAATTTAGATTGAATGCTCAAAACGACAACCATTTACTTCTTAGCAAAAATAAAGCCTTGACTTAATGAAAGGCCTTACATTACTAACATAACCGCTGTGATCATCTGACAAGTGTTTTCAATCCTTGCTCTTAATTCATCTTAGTTTAAGTTTAGTTTCAAAAACACTTTACTTTTGAGGAACCCTCAAAAAAGAAGTTGACCGAGCGGAGGTATTTCCAATGGCACCACGACGACATATCCAGGAAACAGCTGATTTAAGAAATTTAAAACTTGCAAATTGTAGTGAGGCGGGGTTCCATCTTGTTGAAATGCAGTATTATAAGTTTCTTGAACAGTTTCATTAATAATAGTTTCTTGGAAACTCAAATAATTCGAAACTTAAAATTAACACTCAGCTGAAGCGCTTAAGGGTCGGCTCTAGTAAAACAGAAAGCAACCTGCGACTCCAGCGTAGCGGCAGTAGGTACGCGGACATTGCTCATCCTAAATCCATTTAAAACCCGAAATTGTTCAAATAGCGTTTTCAAAAAAATACCAAACTCTTGGGGACAAAATTCTTCATCCGAATGGCTTGATAATTTTTCGCTATAATTAATAGTTACATCGTAAAAAAATATTTAAAGTCACCCTATAGCGGCGGTAGGTTACACGGACATTGCTCAGCCTAAATCCATTTAAAACCCGCAATTGTTCAAATAGCGTTTTAAAAAAAATACCAAACTCTTGGGGACGAAATTCTTCATGCAAATGGCTTGGTACTTTTTCGCTATAACTAATAGTGACAACATAAAAAATTATTAAAAATTAAGTTTTTAAATTGTTAATAAATATTAAACAAAACGTTTTTCTTAATTTTGGAAAAGCCATTTGCATGCG
>JAGFPH010001785.1:212174-238392 GCA_018207615.1 Philaenus spumarius | reverse complement strand
ATATTGTCTTGTGAAGTAAATTTTACTGAAGAAACGGTATGTAGAAACTTATGAAGAACTAATGTAGGTTATAATTCGTTGCATGATTTAATTTGAGGTTATAAAATGAATATAAATATATAAAGCAAAATAAATACCGGTACATTATAAGTGGATTTCATCCAAAAATTAGTTTTAGAAGTTGAGAAATTAGAATTTAAAAATTGTTTGGAACATTTTATAACTTTTGTGGTACATTTCCAAAAAAAGGACAGTACAAAAAATTGTTTTAACTTTAATCTACGTTGCGAGGAAAAATAAAACAAAAAATCATACCAATCGGTTAATCTGCAACGGGGTTTATATTTTTTATATTTTTACTGGAATACACGTAGAAATCCCTAAAAATCAAATGATTTGTCACTTTTAAGGCGGCCATTTTGGGCAAGCTTGTTTCTTTTTTCTTATTTTAATCTCATATTCATGATTAGCGACTAAAAATTAAATAAAAAAGAACTTACATAAGAAATATTTTTTTTAAACTCAAAACCGTTAAATTTTTTAGGAAAATGGCAGCCATTTAGTATCTGACATGTTGAATTTTAAAATTTTATATATACTTGTGATCATTTGCTTCCAAAAACTCCAAATAACCAGTTTCAACCAAAAATTCGTTTTAGAAGTTGAGATATTAAAATTTGAATTTTTTTCTGAAACATTTTGCATTTTTCCTGTACATTTCAAAAAAAAAAAAAAAAACAAAGAGCACAAAACAATTTTTTTTAACTTTAATCTACATGCCAAGACGAAGAAATCAAAACAAAAATCATAAAAATCGGTTAACCTGCACCGGGTAACCTACTTTTGGCCTTTTATGTCTATTTTTACTGGTCTACAGTGTAAATATGAATGTTCTAAACAATTTTCTACTATTTATTTTATATTAATAAACCTTCTTATGTTATGGTTGAGTAGTCGAAAATATACAAAGCGGTGAACTTTTTTCTTTTTTTTTTGTCACGAAAAAAATTCCTGCGGGAAAAATGTAGGTAAAAGTTCAAATTTTAATAATATTTGGTTGTTGTTCAACTAGGGCCATTAGTTATTTTTTGGCAGCGAGTTTATTACGAGGATGTTTTAAATCAGCATTAGCGCTCAGGACCCGTCGCGCAGTGCGGGCTCTGTTTCTAGTTGCGAAAGTTGAATTATATTGTTAGTATCTGGCGAAACAAAACCTTAGGCTAAACAATATTCATTTTAATAATATATGATTATTATATATATACAATATATAACTTATATATAATTATAGAAGTATAACTTCCACCGTCTGGTCCGACGCAGACAGTTTTTTTTAGAGAAAGTGAATTGTAAATATCCTATACTTAATTACACTCAAAATAATACTTCCCGACGAGTTATGGATTTGTTAGCCCCCTAAATGTATAATCGGAACATAAAACCAGCTCTTTACACTTTAAAATATATAAACTAATAAAATTGTTGTGCTTGTGTGTTCGGGTAGTTCACAACCCGATTTTGAAAAGTGTAAAGGTACCATCGTATGATACCGACGAATTACGATATTTTTTATCTTAGCCAAGATTTCAGTGCTATATCCCAACTTATATTTAATTACTACGAAAATATATAAGTGAAGTTATGCAAGTGTCTATACAGCCAAACCTAATTATTTTAGCAGCGTTATCCTAATAAATACAATTATCACATGCGTAGATGGTTTAATAATTTTTTCATTCGTAAAAGTTAGCCCACACTTCGAATTCCTTTTAGTAATTTTGTATGTAAATTTATTTTAAATAATTTTTTTCGTTTTGCGTCAAGTAATTTTATTACAGGTTGAATATTGCATTACTGTACAATTTTAACATTATATTACTTTTTGATTTAAGTTTTATTTTCATAGAACTGTATATAGGTCTTCTGATTATATGTACATTTTCATTCAGTTTACATTTTGAATGTATACCTATTTTTTTCGTATTGACGGGAGGGAATGCTCTTTAGATTATTTTGTGCTTTCTACTAGGCCTACTTTGAAAATAATATATGCTCATAGTTTACTGTTGAAGGTAAACTTCTTCTACCAATCATTTATCCAACAGTCGATAGTCAATAGATTCATCCTAAAAATACAATTGTATAATGTGGTAATTTGTTATCGTCTTTATATTATGAAATGACCAAATTATTATGTTTAAGTAGAGTATTCTACAGTATTTTTTATAGTCTATGAATTACAGTAATTGTAAACCATTTTATCATTCCTACCAAGAGATTAAACACGTTTAACTGCATCATATTTTCTTTTATAATCCTGTGTACTAAAAATAATATCATTTCCCGCAACTATTATAAGGATTTAAGAGTTTTAATTAAAGTATAATTAAAACATTTATTGCTTTACTTTGATAATTCATTTAACTTATTTTGTACTATTGTTCAAGTGTTTTACATTTATTGCTACATTACAATAAAATACAGAACATGTATGTGACAAGTTTCCTATACAATTACTAAACTTATTGTAGCAGCGGGGACAGCCAGGGAGTCAGGCGAGTGTCGCGCTGTGCTGGAGGGGACGAGGGGCTAGCCGCGGGCGGTGAGAGGGGGTAGGGGAGGGGCCAGCGACTCTGGGAACTACAAATGTAGATACCAGTGTCGAGTGTTAGACACCCAATTCGCACATGCTTAGATGTTTCCTCTGTATTTTTCTTCTCTGTGATCGCGCTTATTTGATAAAAGGGTTCATCGGTTTTCTGCAAGTTCCTACGAAAACAATGAATCTAGAATCAAACTATCTCTGACATTTGAAGCAAGCTGCATTTTATAAAGTTATAATTTATTCAGTTGTTACAGATGTAGTCCCATACACAATCTTTCATTTTTCCTAGATTTCGATTGAAATTCCCGCTTTTCCCCCAAATATTCTCAATTTTCCTGGTTGGCAGGCACCCTGCATAGTTTATAGCTCTCACTTGATAATGAGAGTTGATTTATACTCTCCAACCGTTGTGCATTACTTTTTTTTACACAAAAGTGATGCCAAATTTCTAAATAAACGATTGTAAAAATATAAGTTAGTTCTGGTTTAAAAAAGGAAGTATCATGTTAATAAGTTAAATACAATAAAACATACGTCTTGTCCTGTATTAAAGCAGCAGAGACTTTAACTGGGCTTTTAGTTATTGTCCCTCTAGTCTGCCTCACTCTCGTCAATGGTTCATCAGAAGAACTTGAATCTTCTTCTACAAGTGGTCTGTAACAAAAAAGGAGGAAAATGATGTAGAACAACAGTACCTTTACCCGTGTTAAAAATAAATCACTTTTTGTACAAGAGGTGAATTTTGAATAATCGTTTCACCCTTTCCCCTGGATTCCGTAGTAACATGAGTAATTTATTTTTTCCACCTTCTCAGTTTCTGTAGTAACACGTAGTAGTACTTTAAATACAAATAACTTCACCATCTGTTGGAACATTTTAAAACTAACTTCAGAAACGTGTTCAGAGAACATTTTACAGTATGTTGTACAGTAGGTATAATTTATTTCAGCTGTTTAGGATTTTAGATCTGTGTTTAGAATCAGTTGTAACACAACTTTTGTCAAACAAGAGTCATGTAAAACATGGCAGTTGAACGTTGTGAATGAAAATGAAATTGAAGAAATATTAGGAGAAAGTTATGTTCCTGATTTAAATTATGTTTCTAGTGATAGTTCCAGTTCAGGTGCAAGTGATTTAATTAGAACTGGATAAATCAGAAAAAGGAGAAATAGGCCTAGGTGAATTTCTCAACCGGCTAAAAGGTTATGTTTAGCTAAAAGACGTAGTTATAAGCATAATACTAATATTTCAGTAAAATGGTCCGATAGATTAAATTTTACAGAGCCAGAACCTTTTAGTAATAACCAGGGGTGCAGACAATGTTTTAGCACACGAAATTTCCCTAGAACACACTTTTTTTCACTAAAACTTTCCTCAAAATTTATCGCTATTCACTACAGATGCGCTGGACATTACACAGTTTGTTTATCTGTTTCAACATATTTTTTCCACGCACAGACATTGGCTAAGAGGCATTGGGGTGTCGTTCTGCTGGATTCGGGGTCATGCTGGGATAGAGGGAAATACTAAAGCAGACATAGCTGCTAAGGAAGTCACACTTACAGCCTAGCGTGAACAGGGTAATGTCGTCATCCGACTATATATCCTCTTTGAAGCAAGCCTTATTTAGACAGTGGGAAGAAGAGTGGGTAACTGTACAAAATAATAAACTTCGACAAATTAAGGATACTATTCGGCCACGGATATCTTCAAACCGCCAAAGCCACCGAGAGGAAGTGGTGGTTTCTCGCCTACGCATTGGCCGTTTGTTAATCCAAGGGTTTTTGATGCATCAGAGGAATCCGCCACTTTGTCCTACTGCCGAAATCTCCTCTCAATCAAACACCTTCTTTTAGAGTGTGAAAAATTAAAACGTGTTCGTAAGAAGTTTTGCCTACAAAATTGTATTCGGAGGATGCTGGGTGATTAATATGGTGTTAGCACTCCTCCATCATTTGAATGTGATTGGTAACATTTAAAAATAATTGTCGTTTCATCCCAACCACATATTTTACTTATAGTAAATGCCATATTTAGATTATTACCTTCTTATTTAGTTTTATTCATTATTATGTATCAGGGCCCTCTACAGCCCTGTAACAAGTTGTTATTGTTTAATTATTGTTGTTATTTTATCGTTATTGTTCCAGCAGTGTGTGTAAATTGAATGTTTGATTCTGTACCTGTGTGAGATGGTAGGTATCTCAAATTACTAATAAATTTATGAGCATTTGATAAATGCTCTTCGACTTTAAGGCAATGATAACCGTTACGGGTTTTCGCGTTTAAATAAAATCTTCATAAGACCACCAAGTGCAGTTTTTTTCTTATTATTTACAGTTTTTATATAGACTATAATCACAGTTTACAGAAAACGCAATAGTTAAGTCATGAGCACTTTTTCTGTAACATAGGCTAAATAAATTTTTTTTAAAAGTTAACTATCAAATTTTATATTGTTGGTGTGATGAAATGAATGCAACCCTTTTCAATCTTTCCGTCCTCCGGGGAATAATTATAAATTCAATGTAATTATATATATTTAATATTTTTTTAAATCTACACGAGTTTATTAAAAATCTTTATTTTCCTTCTTTTTGCTTTCCAAAATTTCTTTTAAATATAACTAAAACTTTTAAGGAGATATTTCAAAACCTATATGTTTACCGAAAATATTAAGTGTTTGTTAATGGCTTTTCGCATATTATGTTTTCAGTATTTTTCTTTATATATACATACACTGTCATATATGTATACATAGGCTACATACTTTCTTAATTCCAATATATAAACAAACAGAATATCTCAAATTTGTTGTAACCTTTTTTATAATACCGTTTTTTAAAGGTCTAGTGGAGTACTCAAGGTAATTTTGAAGGACCAAATCACTGAAATTTCTTCTTGGTAAGTGGCTTTCCTTTTATTAACTTGATCTGAAGCGCCTTCAAATTTAAACCTCTCGATCCACGAGACCATTAAGTTTTAAGCCACAGAAGGTATGCGGTTTCAATAAAATTCACCTTATTATTTATTTAGCGAAAATTATTAATTTCACAACATTTCTTTGACTAACCAGGCCCTCTGTATAATTCAATATACCTGGTACTGTTTCATCTCAGTGCTGTAGAAAGTTAAGAAAGAATAGCATTCTAAATAAAAATATTCACTCATTCCTTATGCCTCCTTATTTTAATGATTGTTTATTACCCAACATAAATTAAAGTTAAGTTTATAGAGAACTGTGCATTGTTTACTACGTATACTGTTCTCTCAACATTTTATTACATAATATCACCCCTTAATGACTATTTAACTCTTTGATATTCAATCGCTTTTAAAATTTTCATAATTGATGTAGTTATATAATTATAAAATAAATTTCTATTTTAATTAATGGTTGCCTAATGTCCTTTAGTAATATGTCGGAACATACATAATATAATGAAACGAAAATAGACAAGCCTGCTTCCTTCAACTATTTTATGATATAGAACTTGAAGGCAGTAGACATTTTCAAACTGCAGAATGTATGGGCATATTGGGTAGATTCATAGGGGAAAGAAATTCTCTCGCAGTCCTTTCTTCATTTGATTCATAATTATTTGAAACGGTTATAATTACGTTATCGTCCTCTGAACATCATGAGCATATACTTCACCTAAAATCTAAAAGCCAAAATATAAACCATTGTTTTTAAATGTATGACAGCTATAACTAAAATTAATTAACAATACAAATAAAACTATTTCAAATTTTTCCCCGGTAAGCATATCAATTGACTTGATGTGGAGTGGTATTTCTTTGCATCAGTCACTTTGAGACCAGATTCAAATAGTGCTTCGAAAAGTAGAATAGGGATGTAAGGGTCTGGGAGGCCTCATTATTTTGGAAGAGGGTCAAAGTGGCTAAAAACACCCAAAATTTGAAAATTTTGTCATATACCTGAATCGACGCAGAATTCAAAGTGTGTGACTGTCGGGTTTTAATATGTTTCGGGTACATTCATGTAAATTACATTGACCAACTAAGAATATTTTTTTAACAAAACTTAACTTTTATATATTACATCAGCACGTGGCATTGATATGCTTAATGGCCTGCCCCTCTTGTTCAAATTTTCAAATTAGTTAGCAAGAAACAAAAAATAAAGAGCACCATCGACTGAAAACTAATTAATAACTATAAACTTTGCTATAAAGTGAAACACCCATAAAGAAAAATCCTAACAGTAAAATATAACAACAAATAACAAAACACAAAATATAGCTACATAATTTGATTTACTTGCTAAGTAGCTTATTGCCCTATCCTTCTCAAATAAAATGAAATTGTAAGAGATGTTTTAAAGTACACGTGTGTGTAAGGCCATTAGTCTGCTTAAGTGGTGTAGGTAGTAATTTCTCAAACTTATCTTAAAAGTCTGCACCCTAATGCAGGGTTTATTTATTTTTATAAGGGGGGGATGTTGAAGTAGTCATCATTGCCTGAAAATCAACAGCTTTCAATAAATGGTTATAAATTTAACAATTGACACAAATACAATCCCAATAATTCACAGCACATTACTAAAACTAGTTATAAAAATACAAAAAATGAATAACAACATGAATGAGAGTGTAAAGCCATGTTGCATAACCAGGGGTTTACTGGTGCCGGAACTGCTTTTTATTCATGTGTTTTATGTTTTGTTTTAACGTGGTTCTGGACGAACCACTCCCTCAATCACACTCATTCAACACTTGGTTCAAAATTTTACATCCGCCAATCGAGAAACCTCAAGATATCCCCACACTACAGTGCGTTGCGACTATGAAAGCCAATTAGGGTAAAGTCTCCCACATTGTCCCTCAGCTCGAAATCGAAACGGGACGACTTGGGAGCAACAGACACCCTTTTGCCAGCCTCGCCATGATTCAGAATCGAGGAGGCCGAAAAGTTTAAAAACCAACGATGCTTAAACTTTTATATTACTGTATTAACTTTTTCGGGATTATCATTATTGTAATCAAAATAAGACCAAACATGAAATAATTTGGACCGCATTTAGTGAATGGACTATATTAATACTTATCGAATAACTCATTTAATTTCACGAATAATTAATTAAAAAATAAATATCCCAAATGAGACCACAACACGGAGTACTACAAACAACGGCTGTACACTGACAAATGCCGTCACAAATGCAAGGTCGAAAGGCGCCCTGAAAGAGGAAAATATTTAAATGTAGGTACCTGAACACCGGCTGCACAGCGATTTAGCAGGTTGTGCAAAAAGCAGAACAGTGTTATAATCATAATCTAACTTTTTTAGAACCGATAATCAAGCTAATGAATTGACTTTGGAGAATTAGTCAATTCATGATCAAACAAGAACACAGTAAAATCGCAGTATGAAGGTCCTATCGACACCCCAATGAGAACCGCATAAAAATTGTAACATCTAGAATTTTGTTATAGAGACTTAAAATTTGTTACGTTTGGGTTCAAAGAAAGTCTGGTTATATAAGACCTAAAAATGTAACAGTATTATCAGATTGAAGTAGAGTTTAGTTTAGATTAGGGGTGTGGAAGACCTCGAAACTCTCGAGCAGTAACGAGAAATAACTCGATATCGTCTCGATCTCGGTATTAAGAATAAAATTCATTTCTCGGTTGTACTTTTTCCGATTCAGCCATAAATTTCTCTATAAGTTTTTAAAATCTCGAGTTTTATTTGTTTTTTTATAAAACTTAAAATGTTACATTAGAATGAAAATAATACTAACAAAAGTTTTCCAAACTACTCAACAGGGAAGTGATTTGATTAGGATATCACAATATCTCATTTAAGTTACTTGACATTGATGAGAAATAATGTGGCAAAATAGAGATTAAGTTTTATATAACCTTGGGTTTTTAGTAAAATAAATAATACCAATTAATTACTTAACTAAAAATAAGTATAATTATATAAAAATTAATACGTTAAATAATATGTAGTGTAAAGGGTTATTAATCAGTAGTCTTATAGTTAAGTACATATCTAGGAGATACATTATATTTGTAATATCTTTCATAAACTTAGTAGCAATAGCAAATCAAAAGAGGGTTAAGTTATTAATAATTAACTTATCCCCATACTCATTATATGTCTTTCAATGATGTAAAAGAGTATTTGATACGTCTCACCCTCAACTTGAGATTAACATTTTGGTTCATTCTTGTTCCAAAAACGTTATTCTCGTTTTTTCTCGATCTCATAAATTGTATACAGTATAATAAATTCTCGTTTCTCGCTTGTTTCTAAACCTCAGCTCTCGTCTTTTTCTCGATCTCGATAATTTGTATTAAACAACATCCCGTTCTCGTCTCAAATTCAAAAAGTCATTCTCGCACAGATATAAAGTAGGGTTGACATTCTGTCTATGACGATTAACAGCAATACATGTTTTAGCAGCACTAAACTTAAATCATGTGTATTACAGTAAAACCTCTCTAATCCGAAACTCTCATATCCGAAACCTCCGATATCCGGCGTAGTAAAAAATAATAAATATATCTATCAAAAAAGAATATTTTTGACTAAATACTGCAGTAGCGAATGATGTTTTTGAGTTGGGCTGTGAAAAGTAAAACAAAGGAATTCCGTCGGGAATCCCATAAAAATCATAAATCACGGGTAACGTAAGTCCCAACAAGTTTTACCCGATTTCAAACAAATAAAATTATTACTTTAAAGTTTAAATACTTTTGTTACCGATCTATAAAATGTGTTATTTTTCTTCACAGTAGACACCCTAATTCTATAGACACGATAACAAACGAATCAATAAGTGTTTGACCTTGAGCCTACTCTAGACTTCTTGTGTACAAATAACAGCCTACGCATGAATAAAAATAAAACAAGAAGCGTTTACTTAAGAAAGGAAACAATTGCCTAAAACATTTTACTGGGGAAAATGTCTACTTACATAAAATTAATAATGTTTTACATTTTCCCTACTGATATTTATTGTTAAATGCTGAATTGAGTTAAAATACAGAGAATGCGATTGCAAATACCGGAGATTACATTCACGGAGTCTATACGAGAACGGGCAGTTCTGACAACTGAGTATTTCTTGGTATCGGTAATCGGTATCGAGTTTCGGCTATCGATTCTCGATACTGATACCAAAGCTAAAGTATCGGTGGTATCGAAAATCGGTATCGAGAATCGACCCATCCCTAATTTCAACCAATTTACCCATATTAAAAAAAAACCTCTCAAATCCGGATTTTTTGATATCCGGATCACCCGGCGCTACATTGATCCGGATATAAGAGGTTTTACTGTATTTGGTCCATTCATTAAAATTAGTTTTAAATACGGTACTGTAATTATTAATAGTTATCGGTCTGTTTTAAAAATCTGTAATTCGTATAACAAATTTAACATGTTTATTAAACATGGTTTACCATAGGTCTTCGTTATTCGAA
The DNA here is from genome assembly GCA_018207615.1 of Philaenus spumarius. NCBI lineage: Eukaryota > Metazoa > Arthropoda > Insecta > Hemiptera > Aphrophoridae > Philaenus > Philaenus spumarius. The sequence continues at coordinate 228,327 of JAGFPH010001785.1, read as the reverse complement.
AACTGTATTATTAATAATAATTGTGAGAAATCTGAGCATACAAAATTAGATACAACAAAGAGGTAATGTCCGTTATACGGTGGTATATATTTAACGTGTAACATGGAATATATACTTAGTGCCAAACGAATCTGCAAAAGTTATGTTTAAAGTAAACAAATAAATATGATAAAAGAAATACTTATCTCAACTGAAAATATAAAGCTAGGTCCAGAATTAATAAAGGAAGCATCTTATTCATAAGTTAAATACAATAAAACTTACTTTCTCCCGTGTTTTTCAGAAGCAGGAACTTTAATCGGGCTTTTGCCTATTTTCCCACGAGCCGCACGAGTCCTCTTAGTTGGTTCTTGAGCACCGCCGAGATCCCCCTTTGAGGGTGTTCTATAAAAAAATTGGAAAATAAATATTAAGAACTACAGAAGCTGTTGTATCAGGGTTTCCACTTGTTAAAAGTAAGCAAAACTTCTAAAGCTGTTCAGGAAACTAACAATATGTAAAATGACACTGTCAAATATGAAGCCTCTACCTTGTCAAGCTTCTACATAAGTAGTAAGAAAAACTTTATATATTTTTTTTTGTACGCTACATAACAAACAAAAAAATGTTGCGGATATAAAGGTATTTCCTCCTCATGAAAATTCAGCAAAGACGGATAAATCTGTAATTCATCCGTGAGGCGACTAAAAGTATTAAGAACTTGTTTATTTGTTGGCGTGAATAAAATATACAGTTGAAATTGGTTTTAACGGCCTCGGCTAATGCGTCAACTCGGACATAGCGCCTTTTTTTTTTTTTTTGTAGGTCCGGTCAAATCGTTCTTTTATGTTATTATAAACCCCGGTTTTAGTGTCGATAAATACTTTAACCACTCGGTTGTAACGTCATAAATCTACAAAATATAAATGTCAAACTTTGAGTTCATCCTTTTTTAAGCTGTGAACATTTCCTACAATTTGAGCCCAACCTCAATGTTTTAGGTCTAATAAATCACAAAATACAGGATCTCAAAAATTTGATTTTTTTTTTCAAAAAGTGCACAATTTCAGTTTTTGTTGTCTGTCGGGCTAAATATTGGCTGTAAAACTCATTCTACGACAAAATTTATTGGAGATGAAGTTGTAGAGAAAATATTTAGCTTTCATTTAAGCCCAGAACGAAGTCTGTCTTACAGGCTCCGATCTGTCCCTCCCCGATTTAACCCATTTTTGTTTTTCTAAGATAACGAAATACCTGTTTGGCCTACAGACTTTGTTCTGTCCAACTACATTATTAGTTTAATAATGTAAGTTTATTGGAAAAACATCAATTTCTATTCCATTTTTTTCTGTCTTTCCTTCACAGATGACCGCTTTCGATCTATTAACTTTCAGATCATTATCAAATCAAATATTACACCAGTTCAGTTCTTTGGAACTTCGTTAAAATAAACACACAGAAAGTTAATAGATTGAAACCGGCCATCTGTGAAGGAAAGACAGAAAAAAAAAGACTAGAAATTTACGTTTTTCCAAAAAAGGTACGTTATTAAACTATTTATAGTTAAACCAATTGTTGGTGGGATGAAAACAGAGCCCAAATAGTTAAGATACAACCGAAAATCTGGACAATAAAAATGAGGGTATCACTAATCCACCTTAAAATTTTAGTTTTACCTGGGTCATAGCCTTTGTTTATTCCTGTCGCTAGGCCTGCTGAGTAAGAATAATAATAAACAGGGAAAATGTGAGTTAAACTCGCATGCTAAAAGCCTGTACCGCCAGTTGAACAGAAATGATAACAAAACAATATAAACATCAACGCATTACAAATCAAATATTCAATCATAACCATGATTTCAATACAGTTGAACTTGGTTTAAACGGCTTCGGCTAATGCGTCAACTCGGACATATCGTCATTTTTTTAGGTCCGACCAAATCATTATCTATTATGTTATTATAAACCCCTGCTTTAGTGTCAATATATATTTTAACGGATGATTGTATTCTAAGATTTGAATCATGTTTTTGTCAAATATAAAAAATTAATGGTAACTTGAATTATTTCTGCAAAAGTTAGCATAAATTATAGGAGTTGAAACCAAATTTTGCACGTTTTTGTTTTTTTTTAATTTAATGGCAATTGCGGTAAATAGTATACCCGGAACGGTGAGTAACCTTTATACATAATACAATTTTTCTTACTTGTTTGAAAGTAGAGATTCTACAAAATGTGCACGGAGAATTGGGCAGAGGAGGTAGATGAATACGTGACCATCTGCGTTTTGCAAGCATTTTTTTCGAAAATTCGCCAAATATAGTAATTAATTATACCCCAATCCAAAAGTGTTCCATAGCTTTTTTTGAAGAGAAAGGTTCAAAGAATTCATATATGCCAGTAAAAAATTGATTGATGTAAAATTTACAAAGTTATTAGCTCAAGAAACAAAAAATGGTCAGTAACGAAATGAAAAAGTTCAACTTTAGATCTACGTAAAAAGTAGGAAACATTTTTTGTATTTTTTTTCCCAAAATGTACAAGTTTTGTAATTTAGTTCTAAATAGAAGGGTATAAAAATATATACAGAATCAATTTCAAATTTTTTTTTAAACACCAGTTTTTATGTACTACAAGACTGCTAACAAAACTTAGTTTAAATAGTAATAATTTAGGAATATATGCTTTGTCCAACAATGAAATATTATAACAAAGTGTATGGAATAAATCATAGAATTGAACTGTATGCTTGAAAATTCTTTTTTTATAAACGTATTTCACTTAGTTTTACTTGTACCACAAAGTAAGATCAAAGCGATAAAACATCTCATGGACACAGTCTATACATATCCTGCCGGTCTAGACAGTTGGTCAACGCGTTTCCCAACAAATGTCAGTTGGTCAACAAATGTCAGTATGTGTTTCCCAGAACTTCATGAATAAAATCGTAACAGTAAATGTGGTTTACTTTACATGAAACGAAAGGTTGAAGTTTTCTCTACAAATCGATACAAACATATCTATGCAAATATATAAAATTGTAATAGATATATCGAATGCAAAATCTGCTTTCTCGTTGGTTGAAAACTGTCCAATTGCAAGGGTTTACAGAAAACTTTATATTTTCAGAACTATAAGAGTGATGACTGATTGGAAGGCAGTTTTAGAAAATTAAAATCTTGACGAATCCAAAGGTATCTTTATATTATTTTCAAAACAATTCTGAAGAACGATATTGAGCCTTAGAGAAACTTGAGTAAGTTTTTTGTGTTTTCACGCGCGGCATTAGCTTTTTAGAAAACTACAATAAAACGATGATTACATATATGTAAATACACGTTTTAGAACAAATTTGTAAATACAAAAATTTAAGTTTAAATCATTTCCTTTCCAACGGTTTTTGTTTTAGATGATTTTTAGTGGGTGAATTATTCAATACAAGTTGAGTTGTTACGGACTACTTAATTCACTACAATACGAAGGTTAAAGCCAAATAAGAAAAAATAAGGTATACGTAAGAAATATTTATTTGGCAAAAATCACAGCCTACATAAAATCATTGTATTAAGGATTAATTATGAATAAAAATGTATTTATTCTTGAATTATTCTTCATTTACAAGTCAGATTAAGAATTAATTCACATTATAAAAATATACTATAATGTGAAACAATATTGTCATCAGGACAGACAATTTAAAAAAATCAAATTAACAAAAAAACATTGTATTAAGGATTAATTATGAATAAAGTTGTATTTGTTCTTGAATTATTCTTCATTTACAAGTCAGATTAAAAATTAATTAACATTATAAAAATACACACAAAAAAACACTAAATTCTATTAAACAAATGTAGAAATGGAACAAGTTCTATCTCAAAAGATGTAAAACTAGTGGTCCATCCTGCATTTCCTGTAGAGTCCGATGCTGGTGTTAGCGGACGACATTCACACTCACTGTCTTTGGAATATCAGTAGGTGTCGTACACCTCGGTTCTTCCCTGTCCCGTAACCTAGACAAAGATACAGTCCGTCTCCATACAATTAAAGTATTGTTTTCCATATCTGAAGGAAGAGGTGTTGCAGGGGGGAATATCATTGGTGAACCACTTCCATTATAGGTGTGGTTTTGTGCTGCCGGAGACATCGGATCAGGAGTGTTAGCACCATTACTTTCCGCTCGGCACCTCCACCAATTTATTACGTAGGGATCTTTATATAAAAGACAACTCGCTTAGCTCAAGTTATTTTGGAGCGGAAGGGTCACAAAAACATGTGTTCAAATTAATCCCACCAAGGACATATAAATATATCTTTTATTTAAATTCCGTACATACACCTAAACACAGAGATATTAATTTATCCGACAGCAATCAATCTAAATCTATTTATGCCTAACTCTACGGGCAAAACCGAGTTCAAATAATATATCTACTTCCCAAAGTTTTCAAATGCGGACATCAATAAAATAAATAATCACCAAAATTATAAAACTAACAATACTGATTCTACTTAGCTTGATGCTAAAACAATTTCCCCAAATATTCACAAGAAATGCGCCATCAACTTATTTTATCTTTGTGGCTTCCGGTCAGCTCGTCTCGCCTCGACGTACACCTCCACCGGTTCCACCCAAAAAGCCTAGTTTCCAATTTATTCCTCTCTATTTAACATCTCTGTCCCCACTCAGTTTTACTCGTCTAGCTCGGTCGTTGGCTTACTACATAATGCAACTATGCGATTTGACTTGATCGGGTGTTGCGCGGTACCAATAAAATTCTACTTCTAATAAACTTATCTAAATATTAATTAATAATCTCCCTCATCTCACTTTGTAACACAGTCCAGGAGCTGTGTTGACTGAAAGAGACCCGCGCATTTATTTATTGCAACGGCTGAACAGTATTATAATCATAACGTTTATCAGAAAGAAATATGAATCAATATATAATAGTGGTAATTTCCACAGAAACAAATATAAAAATGCATACCTTTGTCTGAAGCTATTCGAAGCAGATGGACTACGTTTTCGTGGTCTGCCCGGCTTTGAAGAGAGTTTTGGAGATTTCTCTGGAGAAATCCTGAGTGAAAGAAAAACAAAATATGAAGACACGTAATTCTAACTTGATAAAAGAAACTCTTGTATTAATTTCTTTGTCTATTTATGATTATAACAAGACACTATTATTTTAAATCAAACCATATAAGCAGTTGTTTAATAAATGGGATTATAAGAACGCAAATATAATGAACTATAGGAATTCCATTCTATTGTATTTTATCAAGTATTATTTTGTCTCGTTAGATGATGAATTAAATTGGAAACAACATTTATAAAATATAAAATACTAGCTGTGCCTGTGGCTCTGCTCGTGAATGTAACAGATTATAAAATATATACACACCTGAAAATGTTTTCAGCTAATATTGATAAAACTCTGCTCAATATTCCAAAGTGGAAACAATGTATGTCTTAATGTTTTTAAAAATCCCCAATTCCCTATGTATTTTACATAATTTATAAAAAAAATTCAGTGAAATCCTATTTTTTATCGACTGTTAGGATGCTAATGATATTTGTTTCAAAAATCTTTTGTAATCGGTGTAGTAATTTTTAAGTTGCAATCATTTTTATGCTGATATAAAACAAAAAACCTAATTTTTCTTTATATTTGACATCATTTTTCCAATTTTTCAATGACAACATATTTATTTTAATTAAAATTTGTTAGGTTTGTAAAATTGAATATTTGAAAACATTGAGTTTCATTTAAAATACAGTTGAACTTGATTATAGCGTCAATGAAGGGACCGAACGAATGTTGACGCTACGTCCGAATGACATCATAAAGATGTACCAACAGGAAATCGTATTTTTGTTACCTTGAGTGAAAGGACAAAGAGTATTACTATTACTAGCAACATTATTCATGATGTTTATTAAAAAAAAAAACACTATACTTTTCGTTTAATGTACAGTAGGGTCTCGAAAATTGGAGCTGAGGTCACCTACAATTATAAATTAGGTTAATGTGTTAAGTTTTAATGAGTACATGTAGTGTGTATTAACAAATTGCATTAAAAACACTAAAATTACAATACGTATTAAAACATTAACTTATTTTATAAAAAACATGGAATAATTTTTAAAGTGTCAACATTACTTATAGGGGTGGGACAACTGTCTGATCCACAACAACTACATAAATGTCTCGCCAGGCTATACGATTGAGTCTTGCGGCGCTTTTCTATTGTCCGAACACTTTTCCAGCAAGGTCCATGGGTTTAGTTACACACAGCACACAACTGTCACCGCATACCTTGTGAATTGTTCCTTAGGAGGGGTGGGAGAGTTAGGAGTGTTGCTTGTAGTGGAACCCCGCCACCCTCTACCGACTTTGATGGGAGGTTTTACGTGTGAAAAAAAATACGTAGATTGTTTATTTCGTGGTTTGATTCTGAGGAGGGAGAAAACAGGCGGCCCGAAGTCAAAGGAAAGGGGAAATTCTAACATTTTTTGATTTCTGAGAAAACTGAATTCAAAGTTTGACATAGATATTTTGTAGATTTATGATGTTACAACCGAGTGGTTAAAATATTTATTGACGCTAAAACAGGGGTTTATAATAACGTCGGCCATAAACAAATTATGCCGAATTGACGCATTAGCCGAGGCCGTTAAAAACAAGTTCAACTGTATTTAAGTTACTTTCAAGAACAAGACTGGTAAAATACAATAAACCTTACTTTTTATTCCGGAGTCGTTTAGCAACTTTCAGTGGGGTCTTGCTCATTGACGCTCTAGTTGCAAGAACAATCTTCGCAGGTTCCTCAGATCTATAACAAAAACTTAGATAACAACTTGTAAAACTACAGTATTTGGCATACCAGAGTTTGTAATTATTTTATAATTATAAGCAACTCTTCCCCAGCTTTTCTACAAAACTATTCATTTGTAAAAACAACGTATCAAAATTTGTCCAAACTTTAGAAGAAAATTGTTTATCATCATAATAATTTTATGTCTCTAACGATACAGAAAGGGTGATTATTGCATTTTGTAATAGTATTTATACAGTTAAACTTGGTTACAGCGCCAACAAAGAGACTGAACAAATGTTAATTCTAAGTCCGAGTGACGTTATAAAGATGTACCAACAGGAAATATATTTTTGCTACCTCGAGTGAAAGGGCAAACAACTATACAGTATTACTATTATTGGCAACATTATTCATGACGTTTATTAAAACGAACAAGCTGTCTTTTTCTTTTAATGTACTAGGGCACGGTAATTTGAGCTGAACCTACAATTATAAATTAGGTAACATTGGTTAATGTGTAAAGTTCTATTGAATAAATAATTAGGTTAAACATTTAAATACATGTACTGTATATTAACAAACTATAGCATTACTGTAATTTAAAAAACACTAAAATTACATACAGTACTTATGAAAACATTAACATACTGTATTAAAAAAATGCTACCATTTTAAAGTGTCAACATTACTGTGGAGGTGGGGGCAACTGTCTGATCACAACTACGTAAATATCTCGCCAGGCTATACGATCGAGTGGCTTATCCAGCGCTCTTGTCTCGTACTAACACTTTCTCAGCAAGGTCAGGTAGTTACACACAGCTGACAGTAGACCCTAGGTGACGTTTACTACAGTATAATATATTTACAATACATTAAAATATGTAAAACATTTTGTAGATTTCTGACGTTACAGCCGAGTGGTTAAAATATTTATAGACGCTAAAACAGGGGTTTATAATAATGTAAAAGATAACGATTTGAACGGACGTAAAAAAATGAAATTATGTCAGAGTTGACGCATTAACCGAGGCCGTTAAAAACAAGTTCGACTGCACACACCTAATAAGGTTTTCAGCTAAGATTGATAAAACTCTGTTCAATATTCCAAACTTTAAACAATTTATGCCAAATGTTTTTAAAAATCCCAAATTTCCTACATATTTTACATAATTTCTAACAATTCAGGGACAACCTATTTTTATTGGTGTTATTTGTTTCTGAAATCTTTTTGTAATCGATGTAGTAGTTTTCAAGTTAAAATCCAAATATTTTTATTTATCTGACATATTTATTTTTATTACAAAGTTGTTAGATTATTAAAACTCTTCTTAACCTATTCTTTGTTCCACATTCACCTTTCGGTATGAGTCTTATGGGAGATTCACTAACTACTACCTATTCCAAACTATTCAGGGGATGTGAGGGTTGCGTCAACTGCCGTGCTGTCAGCCTGAAGTCGTCGCAGATTAATTTCAATCTTTCCACTGACTATAAAAATTATAAACAATTTAAATTTAACTTTTGAACCTATTTTGATTGCTATGATTTATAGATTTGTTAACATATGTTTACCATCACATTTATATTTAAATTATTTTATTGCTTAACTAATTACTTGGTTCACTCTAAAAACTCAGAATATAAAATCTAAAAAAAGATCTATAACTTAAACAATATTACCTATAATTTGTGTTTTCGACTGTAGTTTTAAAATAATACGGTCTTTGAGAAATGCAGTAATCACAGTCTTTGTATAATCTAAATACGTCTTGCCACTCATCTCAACGTCTTGCCACTCATCTCGACGCAAGGCTGATTTATGAGGGTGACACCAAGTGTTTTTATAAACAAAATCCATGATATCTTGTAAACAAAACATGACTGGCATCCAACTATCAGACGACAAAAATTTCTCAGTTTGGTGGAAGAATCGGGCGTTGACGGAAGTGTTTCTTGTGCGTAACATATTGTGTTAAATAAGTTAATTAATTTTTAGTGTATAGTTAAAGTGTACATAGTTAATGAGTCAATAGATATGGCATCAAGAATTTTAGGACAAACCCATCAAAAAAGGTGATCGTAAAACGGAGCTTAAAGTTTTTAAATACTTTCATACATCTTTTCCTGAAGGAAATGTTTTGTTTTGGGCAAATAAAACCAGTGAAGCTACTTCGACAAGTGTTAGTTCAATTTACCGGTTTCGAAAAGAGGAAAGACCATTGAATGTTATAACTCCAAGAAAAACACAATAGAATATAAATGAAGTAGAAAGTTTAAGTATGGCGGTTTTCTAGTAAGAATAAATCAAATTGTGTATTATTTTCTCGCTACCAATCCTATCTTCTGTTTTGAAAAAAGTCCGTGAAGATTGAGATCTTCCAGAGTTGAAGAAAACAACGTTGTGGAGCCTACTTCGAGAAAAAGGGGGGTTTTGCTTTGAAAAACGCAGTAAGCAAAATCTTTATTGTTTAGAAAGAGATGATTTAATTTTTTGGCATCATTCGTACGTAAGATCAATTAGGCAGTTTAGAAGACAAGGTAATCATATTATTTTTATGGACAAAACATGGGTAAATGTTGTCCAGACAACTTCAAAAATGTGGAAGGATAAACAATTAAAACACCGAAGGATGCTTATTTAGCTGGACAGACAACAGGTTTAAAAGATCCAACGCAACGAGAGCCTCTGTTTGTCATTGTGCATGCAGGAGGTAGAGATGGGTTAGTCGAAGAAGCGCATTTAGTATTTTTAGCGAAGAAAGGAGGATTTTCACTCAGAAATGGATGGTTCAACCTATGAAAAGTGGTTTGTAGAACAATTGATACCAAACGTCCAGCCCGGTAGTGTTATTGTTATTGATAAAGCAGCACCCAAAAAAAGTGAAAAAGTTCCTACAGCTAAAACAAAAAAAGAAGAAATCAAGAATTGGCTCAGAGAAAAGAATAAGTAGTTTCCAAAGACAGCTTAAAAGAACTCCCACAAAATTAAGCACTTTTATTCACTTAATCTAGTTGATGAAATGGCGAGAATACATAACCTCACAGTACTTAGCTCCTTACCACTGCGAGTTGAACCCGATTGAATTACAGTAGTCTCTCTTTATAATGATTCTCCCTATAACGATAATTCCTCTATAACGATGGATTTGTAAAAGTTTGTTTGGTCTGCCATAAGGCCAATGTATTTATTCTCTCTAAATAACGATATCGCTCACTCTCTATAACGATATTTTCAGATCAAGATTTGGCTACTTTCTTAGTAATCGCGATAACCGACTCACTAGTTCAACGACCAACGTCTTTTGTTTTCCGATCCAGGCGCGTCACGAGTTTTTTCTATTGTGATTTGACGGGTCGCCGGAATACTACCCCTCGGAAAACTACCCCCCCCAAGCAGGTTCCTACGTCATTTTGACGTCAGAGATCGGGGGGGGCAGTTTTCCAGTCACGCACACTCAAGTTTCGATGCGTTTGTATTATCACTTTATGTAATTAGAATAAAAAAAAAACTAGAGGACTAACCTAAACTGTTTAGTCACAGTATGTTGCCGATAACAGTATAATTGTAGGAACCTGCTTGGGGGGGGGGTAGTATTCCAGTCGCGGACACGGCTCCCATATTGGTTAGTTGGCAGATTTCGTGACGTGACGTTTCACCTGGGGGGGTAGTTTTCCGGGGGTAGTATTCCGCATCCCCGATTTGACGTCTGACCTTGAGCGGCTGCCTATGCATTGTCGAGACTGGAGTGGCGGGAGTTCACATCGGCTGTCTGGCTGTTCACATCGGATCTCGACTGTCAGTTGTTCTTAGCGCTGTTAGCGGTTATATTTGTGTGTACGTTTGTTTTTTGTGTGTGTGAAAACAACATGCTTTCAAAAAAACGTAAAGTGCTTACTGTTGAACAAAAAGTGTCTTTGATTAGAGTAATAGAAAATACTCTTTAGTTTTTGTGTATCCATATAGCATATTGGTCATAATTTTATTGGTTTAGTTTATCAATTTGACATTGTAATGATAATTACTGTACTGTTTAAAAATATATCCTATATGTTATTATTCTACAGAGTCTTATTAATAAACCTGCATTACTGAGCTGTACATCATTTTTAAAATCAGTTTCGTTATTAGTCTCTCTTTATAACGATCTCTCTCTATAACGATGAAATCGTTTGGTCCCTTCAATATCGTTATAGAGAGAGTCTACTGTAGTTTGGAATTAAGTCAAGAGACATGTAGCTGTACATAACACCAAATATGATGTAAAATTAATGGAACCACTAATTGGGAACACTTTTAAGGCAGTTACTACCCAATGGGCTAAATATGATCACGTACAAATATGGTAGAAGACATGTGGGAGATTACAAGACAGATTACAAGATGACGTTGAACCTTTCGTAATTCAGTTGACAGGATCCTCATCAGACAGATCCAGTGGTACGAGGAGAAAGCACTACATGATCACAAAGCAAAAGGGAGTCTGGGGTGGCAGTGTTACAGTAAACATCCAGGTATTTAACCCTACAATTGTCCAACTAATTTTTTGCAATGCCAAACCATTTCGGTGCGTAAGCAAGCATATTTTCAAAAATTTGCCAAATATAGTAATTATAATCCAATCCAAAAGTGTTCCATAACTTTTTTGTAGAGAAATATTCAAAGAATACATATATGCCAGTAAAAAATTGATTGATGTAAAATTTAGAAAGTTATTAGCTCAACAAACAAAAAATGTTCAGTAACGAAAGGAAAAAATTCAACTTTAGGCCTACATAAAAAGTAGTAAAAATTGTTGTAATTTTTTTCATAATGTACAAGTTTTGTAATTTAGTTCTAAATAGAACTGTATAAAAATAAAATATATATTATCAATTTCTCATTTCTTATTTTGAAAACACCAGTTTTTATGTTCCTACTACAAGATTGCTAACAAAACTGAGTCTAGTTTGAAATAGTAATTTAGGAGTATATCCTTTAATGAAATAGTATTATAAGAAAGAGTAGAGAATAAATCATAGAATTTATCTGTGTACTTGTAAATTCTCATTTTGTAAACTATTTCACATTGTACTACTTGTTCCACAAAATAAGAATAAACTGTCCAAAGTTCGCGCGCGGATCAAGGGAATACAAAATGATCGTTGCAACAGCGTGGGAAAGAGACTTGAATTCTTTAACAGGTTTGAATTCTACGAAAGTCTGTATTTCCCCATTTCTGTTTGTATAACATCTAACCAGTAAAATCTAGTTTACATCAAACGAAAGATCGAAGTTTTCCTTACAAAACGATATAAAGATAGAATAGATACAATAGAAAGACAACCAATTGTAAGTGATATGCAAAATGTGCAGTTTCATTGGTTTAAAAACTGTCCAATTTCAAGGGTTTACAGAAACCTTTATATTTTCAAAACTATAAGAGTGACTTCTGATTGGAAGGCAGTTTTAGAAAGTTCAAATCTTGATGAATCCAATGGTATCTTTATATTATTGTCAAAATATTTTTGTCGAGCGATATTGAGCATTAGAGAACAAGTGACAAAGTTGAGTAATTTCTTTGTGATTTTACAGGCGGCAATAGGTTTACAGAAAACTAGTTTTAAAACGATGATTACATATGTAAATATACGTTTTAGAAAAAATGTGTAAATACAAAAGTTAAAGTTTAAATCATTTCCTTTCCAACGGTTTGTTTTATTGCGATTGAATGATTTTTAGTGGGTGAAATATTCAATACAAGTAGAGTTGTCAAAGTAGATCTATTCCAAGGGTCATGCCCTAGGAGTGCTCAAATTGAGTAGTCTGACAGTTGTAAGGTTAAAATATATAATTTGAACTAAAAATAGTTTTCTTACTTCAAGTATTGTGTGCAGCTAATTATCACTAGTATTGGATATGATAATATACTTACAGTATTTATTTATTTATTAAAATGCCCAAAAATTATTTTAGTATTCACATTTTATCAAAACATCACATATAAAATATATTTTAAAACCGTATTCAAATTGAATTAAAGCTTAATGAAAAAAATAGTCAATAATAACTAAGCAAATAACTCGATTAAAAATACATAATCAACAATAAAGTGCGTATAAGCAGCTTTGTCTAAACAGTGTACCAGAAGCGGGTCAATGTTTTTACGGTGGCTAATTGCGCAGTGACTGCCATACGACTTCCATTGCTTATGGGTGCTCCAGGTTGAATGTGAAAGAAAAATAGACAAGGATACAGTATTGTCAAGTAATTATGCTAGTTTAGTTACGAAAGATAAAGTAAATCTCTTTACAAATTTCCCTCCACTTCATCCTTCATGTAGTCCCTCCTTTGTTTATTTTGTAAGGAATGTCAGGGTTTAACGTTATGAATATCTGCAAATCGTTTGCTTATTAATATAATTAGGGGTGTGCGAGATTGATTTTTTTAATTCGAGACAAGAACGGGATGTTGTTTAATATAAATTATTGAGATCGATAAAACGCAGAGAGGTAAGATTTAGGAACAAGCGAAAAACGAGAATTATTTATTAAATACAATTTATCGAGATAGAGAATGAGACGAAAGAGCTGAGGTCTAAGAACAAGCGAGAAACGAGAATTTATTAAATACAACTTATTGAGATCGAGAAAAACGAGAATAGCGTTTTAAGAACCACAATGAACAAAAATTTTAATCTTGTGCTCAAGAGTGAGAAATATCAACTACTTTTTACATCATTGAAAGAAATATAATGTATATGGGGATAAGTTTATTATAAGTTAATAATTAAATTTCTTCAATTTGCTTTTGCTACCAAGTTCATGAAAGATATTACAGATATAATGTATCTCATAGATGCGTACTTAAACTGTTGACAATTGATTAATAACCATTTACACTACACATGCAATATCTTAATTTTTATAAAATTACATTTATTTTTAGTTAGTTAATTAATTGGCATTATTTATTTTTACTAAAAACACAACATTATATAACACTCAATCTGTACTATGCTAAGTTATTGCTTATCAATGTCAAGGTAATTTAAATAAGATATTGTGATTCCTGTTTCTCTTCTTTTCATTCTAATGAAACATTTTAAGTTTTATGAAAAGACTGAACTAAAACTCGAGATTTAAAAAAAAGTATCGAGAAATTTATGGCTGAATCGAGAAAAAAGTACAACCGAGAAATGAGTTTTATTTTTGACAACGAGATCGAGATGATGTTGAGTTATTTCTCGTTACTGTTCGAGTTTCGAGATCTCGCACACCCCTAAATACAGTTCTTAATCTGTGAAAGACGCCTCCTAAATGCCGTAACTGGCAAAATCATGGGCGGAAAAACCCAACAAAAAGTTAATAAATATTTTAAAACATCGAGTTTAATTTAAAATATTAAGTTACTTTCAAGAACAAGACTGGTAAAATGCAAGGAAGCTTACCTTTTGTTCTTAGGTTGCTTGGCAGTAACTTTAATTGGGCTCGTGGTTATTTTCCCTCGAGTTGCCCGAACGATCTTCACCGGTTCCTTAGCAGATCTTGTATCTTTTTTTGTCGGTGATCTATAACAAAAACTTAGATTAAAACATGTAGGACTACAGTATTTGTCATGCCTGAGTTTAGTTTGTCATTAATTTGTAAAAACGACATGTCAAAATTTGCCCAAACTTTTGTATAGGAAGAAAATTGTATAGGATCATAATAAATTTAACTATTTTATATCATTAACAATACAAAAAGGGTGGTTCTTACATATCAGAATAGTACAGTAGAAGAACCTATTTAAACCGAACTAAATATAATGGGGGAGGAGTTCGGACTATTGAATCGTTCGGATTACAGAACAAAACAGCTAAAACGTGGCTAAACTAGATCATAAGTGTTATTGAAAAATGAGAAATACTTTGCAGTTTAAAATATTGTTTATTTGATTAAAATAGTAGACATACAGTATATTTATAGTAAAAGTAGTATGGAAAATATTGTACCACAAAAAAATCAAATCAAAATAAAAAAAGTCCGTAATTTTTTTCTGTATTAATGATGAAATGCATTTTATGGCTTCTAAATTTCAAATTTGTTTTAAAACCATTAATTGGGACAACCAGCATTCGGGTTGTTTTTCATACCAGTTAATTGCCGTTACAAATGCACTGAACACATCGGTATGGGATGGTCCTGAATCAAAACATTGTTCATCATCACTGTTGTCTTCCGATTCGTTTTCTTTGATGGCGATGGAAATGATCTCATCTTCTATATAAAGTTGATATCCTGGATTATTACTGTCACTGTTGAGCCACTCTGTTGCATCAGTCAAGTCACACTTCCCAAACCCAGGAATAGCCTGACAAAGATCGAAAATTTCTTTAACAATCTCAGATTCTTCATGTCCTTCATTACATTAGTTTTCATTGTTGACAGGCTTAGGCCAAGCTTTTTCAGGTTTTCCATTGTTAGAGTTGCCCAAAAATCAACCAGAATATAGCAACAGTTCTTAAAGTTGAAATTTTCTGTCAGCGCAATCACACTTTCTTTGTCCGACTGCTAAGGCCGGCCGCACACCAGATCATACATTTTGACTTACAACAAAACATTTTGTATGACAGTGTCGGAAGGTGTATGATGCACTCGGTTTAACATTGGGTTAAATGGAGGTTCCGCACACTGGCTGCGACATTGTATAAAGGCGCCTTTAAGCGCTGTACAGCGTTTTTTCCTTGTCTGGTGAAGGTCCCCCAAGTTTCGTATTACGACAAAACACCTTCCAACAAATGGAACTGCGCGTGCGTGGGAGCCCCTATTCAATAACTTTTTACATGTGCTCACAGATGTTCTTATGTCAGTTAGTGGTGTTTATATTGCGTATTGTCGTGCAGTTGATTGTAATTGTTTTGCTAAACCGTGAGTGTAGAGGCGCAAGGTGTCGAAAGCCTTGTAGTGGATGTAGATCGACTTTTAGCACTGGTTGAGAGCCGAAAAGAGCTCTATGATGCTAAATCGAAGGATCATCACAACCAAGATGTTGTAGCTAGATGTTGGCAAGACTTTGGAAAGCACAAAGATAATCAAATGTGCTGATTGTCATGCGGCAATAGTTATAAAATTTGCATGGGTCACCTCTAAGCTCACTCAGAAAACCAACCATATCCCGCTTTTGGTTTATTGGATGCACCCAATGTTCTCTACCATGATTCTTATCAAACAGTTTAATGAAATTCCATAACAACACGACAGTATCTTCATCATCAGAATCCTTTGTATAACTATAGAATATGCGTATTGAAATGAAAAAGTACAGATTAAATTATTCACAACTCGTTTTGACTGAAGCTGTTTTGTCGTAATACAATAACCCCGCACACTGC
>JAGFPH010001785.1:194398-212164 GCA_018207615.1 Philaenus spumarius | reverse complement strand
TGCATCATACAAGACAAAACGTTTTGACTGAAGCTGTTTTGTCGTAATACAGATGTATGATCCGGTGTGTGGCTGGCCTAAAGGTAGCCGCCGAAGCAATTCTTTTTTTTATATTTTCTTGATTTTTGCAATGACCCCCTGATCAATTGGCTAGAAGAAGGCTGTTACGTTCGGTGGAAGGAACTTAACTGAGAAGTCTTTATCAATGCTGTTTAAACAATCAATGCAGGATGAGTGGGGGCATTATCAATTATTAACAAAATTTCCTGTTTTTGCTTTTTTCTCTCTGAACTTCTTTACCTATGGTATAAACGTATTGGAGTACCAATCAATAAAAATATCAAATGTCATCCAAGAGCTTTTTGTGCCCTGTAAGTGAAGGAGTTTTTTACTTTTACCAATAAGCAGTAAGGGAGGAGAGTGATTACCGCTAGCATTTGCAAAAACCGAAGTCGTTAACCTGTCTTTAACTTCGTATCCGGGAGCTTCAGTTTCATTATGGGATGCGAGAGATTTTTCGGCAATGAGCTCCAATTCACGCCAGTTCCATCAGCATTATAAACATCATCCCTTGAAAACCCCTTATCAACTACAATATTTTCAAATGTTTTTATATCAATGCTTCTGCAGCAACAGCGTCACCAGATAAGCTTTCCCCTTGAACATCGAGCTGTCTTATTCCGTGCCGTTGCTAAACTTACTCAGCCAGCCACTGCTAGCATTAGAATCAAGAGCTTTTTCGCAAAGAAGTGGACCTGATATTGGTTCACCCAAGCTCCTCCTTGTGAGAACTACAAATATAAAGCATCCTCAAGAGCCATATTATTACCTGTTTTCAAGGTTTTCCTATTTTTATATCCTTCATTACTGTCTTGTTTACATATGTACTGCATTGTGATTTCTTGTTTGGATTAAATATTGGTAATTGTTGGCTTATCTACACTATACTCTCTAGCTAACGACGCTTCACTTTCACCTTTCTTAAGCCTTTCTATGATATCTATTTTTTTTTTTTGTCAAAAGCATATATGACACAAGTAAATATATTTTAATTGAAGCAATAACAACTATTCGACTCGCATAATTTTTATATATTCGTAAAACGTCAATCGTTAGAATCTACTGGCGGAGGCGGTTATTAAGAATTCATATAGATGGAAGATGGATGCAGTAGTTATTAAAATTTCCAGATGAACAAATGAAGAGTATATAAACATGTTATGGAATATAAACATCATAAAGAGCATTCTAGACACATATTCCAATAGGAATAAACAAGTGAAAATAAATTTAATACGATATACTCCACTTCTAAAGTGGGAGCAATAACTCATAAACTTCTAATAATAAATTTCTTACTAATAAATTGTATGAATATATATACATATGAATAAATTATATCTCATTCAATAAAAATGTTAAATATAGACGCTTTAATGTTGTTGATAGGATGTCTAAAATATAATATATGTTAATGGTAATTTCCACAGAAACAAATATAAAAATGCATACCTTTGTCTGATGCTACTCGAAGTAGATGGACTACGATTTCGTGGTCTGCCCCGCTTTGAAGAGAGTTTTGGAGATTTCTCTGGAGAAATCCTGAGTGAAAGATAAACAAAATGTGAAGACACGTAATTCTAACTTGATAAAAGAAACTCTTGTATTAATTTCTTTGTCTATGGTTATAACAATACAATATAATTTTAAATCAAACCATATAAACAGTTGTTTAATAAATGGGATTATAAGAACGTAAATATAATGAACTATAGGAATTCTATTGTATTTATCAAGTATTATTGTGTCTTGTTAGATGATGAATTAAATTGGAAACAACATTTATAAAATATAAAACACTAGCTGTGCCCGTGAATGTCAACAGTCAGATCATAAAATATATACACACCTGAAAAGGTTTTCGGCTACAATTGATTAAACTCCGTTTGATATTCTAAAGTTGAAACAATTTATACCAAAATGTTTCAAAAAATCCCCAATTCCCTATATACTTTACATAATTTCTAAAAATTTTCAGTGACATCGTATTTTTTATCAATTGTTAGATGATGTTAATGATATTTGTTTCAAGAACCTTTTGTAATTGATGTAGTAGATTTCAAGTTATTATCATTTTTTATGCCGCAATAAAACAAAAAACCTAATTTTTCTACAAGGGCTACCCAGAAAGTAACGGACGGTTTGGCGTGGCGTGGGGCTAGCGCCGCCATCTTGGAGTCAGAGTGTTCCTACACTCAGTACGCAGCCAGCCGTGGTAGCTTGCGCATCGTGCCTATCATATTTTGTATACAGAGGAGTGTTAAAATGAGCGCTGCAATTGAAAATCATGCCAGTTGTGAAGTGCGAGCTGTGATAAGGTTTTTGATGGCGAAAAATCATAAACCAATTGAAATTTATCACCAGATTTGTGATGTGTAATGAGGAATAACGAGTGGAAACCGAGTGAGGCAGTGGTGCATTGATTTTAAACATGGTCAAACCAATTTTCACGATGAGGATCGCAGCGGTAGGCCTAGTCTTGTGAGTGATGAATTATTGGCGAAAATCAATGAAAAAATCCGTAAAAATCGTCGTTTTACGATAATGGACACCTCAGAACATTCCCCCCCCCAAATTTCACGAAATTTAGTTTACGAAATTGTGGTCGATAAACTTGGTTACCACAAATTTTGTGTCAGGTGAGTTCCGAAAATCCTAATGGAAGATTACAAAAACAGAGACTTTGCTGCAGCACTGACATTTCTGGAAGACTACGACAAAAGTGGAAACCAAGTTATCGACAAAAACAGCAGTGGAATGGGGACACACACGCATTCGCCCAAGAAACCGAGGAAATGTCTGCAAACGCTGTCAGCAAGAAAATCATGGCAACTGTGTTTTGGGATACTCGGGGAGTGATTCTTATTGATTTTCTTGAACGTGGCCAAACAATAAACTCAAGAGAGGTATTGCGAAACACTCAGAAAATTAAGAAGCGCAATACAAAACAAGCATCGGGGAAAACTCAGCAAGAAAGTTTTGTTTTTCCACGACAACGCTCATCCACAAACGGCCAATTATACCCAAGAGCTCTTAGATGTTTTTGGATGGGCGGTTTTCAATCATCCGCCGTACAGCCCGGATTTGGCGCCGAGCGACTACCATATGTTCCCAGCGATGAAGATGTGGCTCGCTACATATCGCCTTGACACTGACGCTGAACCGCATGCTGGTGTAAACCAGTGATTGAACTCGCAGGCGGCAGATTTTTACAGGGGGAGTATTGAAAAGCTTATACCACGTTATGATAAATGCCTCAATTTAAATGGTGATTATGTAGTAGGCTAAGAGTTTACCTTCAAAATGTATATAGTTTAAATTAGTTTTTTCACCTTATGTTTTTATTTCAATACGTCTGTTACTTTCTGGACAGCCCTCGTATATATTTGACACTTTTATTTTTTATTTTTCACAGACAACGTATTTATTTTAATTTAAATTTGTTACAAGACTGGTAAAATACAATGAACCTTACTTTTTATTCCGGAGTTGTCTAGCAACTTTCAGTGGGGTCTTGCTTATTGATGCTCTAGTTGCTAGAACAATCTTCGCAGGTTCCTCAGATCTATAACAAAAATTTAGATAACTTGTGAAACTACAGTATTTGGCATCAGGGCTCTATAACAAGGTCTATAACATTTTGCTCATATACGATGACCCGGTATCGATCGCCTATGACGTCACCATGCTGACACTACACCAGCTGGTAATATTTCAGTAATGTGCGCGATGTCGTTAACTCGCTGTTGTAACTCGATGGAAAAGCTTCAGTAAAATAAAACTTATATATTCTTAATCTACACAAAGTACGGATTCTAACAGTATAAAAACTTTTATTTTAACAGGTATTTTGAATTTTGATAATTGAAAATATTTGAGAATTATCACTGACTGACATGGAAAAGTTACTAAGCGAGGAAATTTTTTATTTTTGGGTTACAAACAAACTTCCAGCAGGAAAGTTGTAGCCAATGAATTGATCTAAACTTTTCAATTCACCGATTTGTGATAAAATGATTACATCATTATGAAATCGTTTTTAAATGAGCGCGAGGAGATGCCGCACCGCCACTCCCGAAGTACAGTTGTTTGATACTGGAATATTTACATATTTATCCATTATGTTTATGTACATATTGATATTTTAAGGTAATATAGAAAATCACTTGTCCCCAGGAAACTATGCCAGCTAGAAAAAAAGTAAGCATTTTATTTTAACATAAACTAATTATAATTATATTTAAATTTTGATATTATTGAAGTGGACACAAAAAGTTAAGTTGGAGGTTAACGTTTAAAAAATAATATCATTATTACGTACATTCAAAGAAATAAAATTAGAGATCAATGATGGTAAAAGAAAATCGTAATTAATTATGTAAAAAAATTAGTTTCATATTTAATTAAAAGAATTACCTTATAATAAAGAAATATGCTGTCTTTTATTTAATTTGTAGAAATTGTTGTCTAATTTGCGGAGTACTTAAATGTTTCTTTGACTGAAGCCACTTTTTAACTTTACAGTAGTTTGATACTGGAATATTTACATCCTTATCCATTATGTTTATGTACATATTGTTATTTTAAGGTAAAATAATACTTTTTTTCTTACCTGGGGACAAGTGATTTACTATATTACCTTAAAATAACAATATGTACATAAACGTAATGGATAAGGATGTAAATATTCCAGTATCAAACAACAGTACACCAGGAGTGGCGATGCGTCACCGCCAAGTGCTCATTTAAAACGATTTCATAATGATGTAATCATTTTATCACAAATCGGTGAGTTGAAAAGTTTAAAAGTAAAACTGGCGGCACAGTGCCGAGATCAAAGAAACGGTTTAGCCCTTGTTATAGAGCCCTGATTTGGCATACCAGAGTTTGTAATTATTAAATATAAGCAACTCTTCCAAAGCTTTTCTACAAAACTATTCATTTGTAAAAACAACGTATGAAAATTTGTCCAAACTTATGTCTTTAACAATACAGAAAGTGTGATTATTGCATATCGTAATAGAATTTTATACAGTTAAACTTGGTTATAGCGTCAACAAAGGGACCGAACAAATGTTGATGCTACGTCCGAGTGACGTTATAAAGATGTACCAACAGGAAATATATTTTTGTTACCTTGAGTGAAAGGGCAAACAACTATACAGTATTACTATTATTGGCAACATTATTCATGACGTTTATTAAAAAGAACAAGCTATCTTTTTCTTTTAATGTACAATAGGATCCTGGTAATTCGAACTGATGTAACCTACAACTATAAATTAGGTAACATCGGTTAATGTGTAAAGTTCTATTGAGTAAATAATTAGGTTAAACATGTAAATACATGTATTGTATATTAATAGATTGTAGCATTACTCTAATTTAAAAAAACGGTAAAATTACAGTGCGTGTAAAACAAAAAAATATTGAATATTTAGAAACATTGAGTTTCATTTAAACTATTTAAGTTACTTTCAAGAACAAGACTGGTAAAATTCTATGAACCTTACTTTTTATTCCGGAGTTGTTTAGCAACTTTCAGCACGGTTTCACTCATTGTCGCTCTAATTGCTCGAACAATCTCTTTTGCGGGTGATGTATAACAAAAACTTAGATACAAACATACAGTGATAAGAAATAAAGTCAAATATCCAAAACAGATAAATACCCGGTTATTTCTAAAAATCGTTTGAGGCATGATTGTATACATATTAATTATATTTGTATTATTGTACAATAATCCCACTACATTCGCGCGCTTGGTATTCGCGTTTTTTATTATTCGCTGTCACTAAAAAAGAGAAAAAATACTGTATTAAATGGCAATAAAGTACTTGCAAAATTTGTAAATTATTACAGTGTATGTACTGTAACTATTATTGTACGAATTCATTAACATTGTATAAATACCACATCGGCGAAACACTCACAAATAAAACAAAACATACAAGATGGGATTTCCCTACAACACACCTCTGCGTCAATACAAGTGGACTTGTGCAAATGAAGGTCAATGGCATACTGTGCTGTAGCCTACGTGAATTAATTGGAGACATCAATTTAGTGTACAGCAAGTCAAATTAACTTAAAAGAATTAATTAAAATTACAGTAAAATATTTTGAAAGAAATATTTTTTACTACGTTTTAGATTATCACTCGTGACCAATATTTTCGCTACAGCGAACGATAGCTTGATGCCTTGACATGACTAAGTTCTAAAAATAGACAAACCCAGACAATGACAGAGCAAGTAGGGGTGGGTAGAGGTACTGTTATGAGAGCACTGACCTTGAGGGAAGAGCGAGATGACAAACAACGCTCCAATAATTTATAAAATTATCAACTGTAGTCTACACTCTTCACTCCAAACTCAACTCAAATACTTACTAAACCTTTCAAGAACTTTTGTTACCACGTAAAAGCAAAATCTCATTATGCGGGACCGCGTATAACAAAGATTGCCTGTATCTTATGTAAATTAATTATAGGTATTAGTACATGTTTTCAAATTTTCTATGTGTCATGAACATATCATCCATTTTCCTATAAAGATTTGGTTTTCGCTATTCGCAGTTTTGTTATTCGCTGCAATGTTTCGGAACCTATCCCCCGCGGATAGCGAGGGATTGCTGTATTTGTGTCCTAAAACCCAACTGTATATGGCAGTATAAAATTTATTCAGCTCATCAGCTGTTGCTTTCTACATTTTGGCATGAACAACCAAGTACTTAAGACAGTGGTTGTTTTATTTTTTCCAAATTGAACAGAATTTAAATTTTAATAATCATAAATTAACAATCTTAAAGACATGATGAGATGTAAGCTCTTTTCATCCAACAATAAATTTTAACTTAGTTAAAATTTGGCTGCATTTGAACTAGTAAAGATGATTAAAGAATCAAGAAAGCAAAAGATTATCTAGTCGGAAAGTATTTATTAAACCATTACAACAAAAGAAACCATCGAGTTTCGTTTAAAATATTTAAGTTACTTTCAAGAACAAGAGTGGTAAAATACAATGAACCTTACTTTTTACTCCGGAGTCGTTTAGCAACTTTCAGTGGGCTCGACGCTCTAGTTACTCGAACAATCATCACAGGTTGTTCCTCAAAAGAACTTGAATCTTCTCTTGAGGGTGATCTATAACAAAAACTTAGATTAAACCACGTAAAACTACAGTATTTGTTATACCTGAGTTTGTCATTATTAAATATAAGAAACTCTTTCCCAGCTTTTCTACACAACCATTAAATTGTAAAAACGATATGTGTAAAAATTTGCCAAAATTTTTGAAGAAAAATATATAGAATCATAATAATTTAAACTATTTTATATCTTTAACAATACATAAAGTGTGATTATTGCATATAATAATAGTACACACACAACACACACACATATGTACATACATATGGTGTTTCTTCTTAATGGGACATTTTTTACACCAGCTCACATTAAAAGGACAAGCATGATTCTCTTAATAATAAGTAGACTGATATGTATTATATTGAGATCTTATATAATTCAAATGTACTTTATCATGACATAACAAAATTTTGGTCTAACAATCTTACCAACTTGTAAATGCGAAACAAAAAATCCCAAGGCCGTGCCAAGGTGTACACCTTTAAAACCCTCTTACACACAGTGTTAGAATTCAGTCCATACTCTCCAGGTATTAGGAGTCTAGAGCCATGAATTAATCAGTATTCGAAATCTCGTGACAGAAGAAACCCATGGAAATAATAATCCATACATTGTTTGCTTAAATTTGGGTTCTTAAACTTTGTACAACCAAAGGTTAGATAATCTCTTCAAGCTACTCATTCTCATTTACAAATTTTTGGATAAAAGAATTTCGGATAAACGAGATTCAATGTACTTCACTGCTCACGCGCCGAGTGATGTCTAGGAACGCTGTTCTTGATTAGAGCAGCAGTTGCTTCCGGTCTTGTCCTTATCTCCATCTGAAGAGTCTGTCCGTCTACCCGTTGTTTTTAAAAGGTTTTAGCTTCAGTAAATTTAATTTTTTCCCACGCTTAGTTTTTAGCATTTTTTTCAACTTGGTAAACTTCATAATTTGAGTCCAATATGAGCATTTTAGGTGGACAAGTGAGGTAATTTTAACAGGTTTTCTGATTTCTCATTTTTCAAAGATAACTGCCTTAACAATCAACTAAACTTGGCGCAAATGGTCTTAAAATGTAGAATAGAATATTTAGATAGTGACTGTGAGCTTGACCTTGAGCGATTTATCATTTTAACAGCTAAAAATATGTCAATGTCTCTTAATGTTTTATGTTATCTTGCTAAATGATGTTGGTTTAGAAATAGATGAATGCAGGTTTTCTTCAAACAAGGCAGTAAGTACGAAAAGTTGCAAATATCGAAGTTGTATAAAAATAACATGTTGTATGAAAAATTCAATGACAGCGCTTATTCGTTAAAATAATACATTAATTTGGGTATTAACCTTTTGCATACACCATTTAATTTTCTACAATTTTAATATTTTAAACTTTCCTGTAGTTTACAGAACATTTAAAGAAAACTCTATAAGACCTATCCCTATAATACAAACATGTTTAATATTTGACTAATTTACTTTTGTGAGATATTTTTCATGTTTTCCCCGCTATTTATAACTTAAAGGGTGTATTGGGATAGTTTTCAAATGATAATTGCGTCTAGTCCGTGCTATTAAATGTAACGGATTAACCTTTGTTGATTAGAATATGTTTTAGGTTTAGATAAACATTTATAAAAATATACTTGTAACTCAATAAATAACTATTGAGCTCGACTTGTGAGAGAAAGTAACTAGATAAAATAAAACCTCAACACAAAATCTCACAACAAATACTTTTACTAACTTCAAACGCATTTCAACGACAATACGTTGAGTTTTGTATAAATATGGTATAAATAAATATAACACACTGTTAGGTTAGTTATAGTTTGATTACTGTAGCCCGAGCATCACTGAGGATGGTGACATTGTTGTTGAAATGCGTTTTAAGTTAATAAACGTATTTGTTGTGAGATTTTGTGTTCAGGTTTTATTTTTCTTGTTATTTCATCCTCGATTTGAATTAATTTATTCTGAAAACCATATGTGTTTTTTTACTGATTATCGCCTTTCATTAATTAGTAAACTCAAACAAAAATCAGAAATAAACTATCTATAATAATAATAATAATAAATGCATTTACATTACTTTGCTCATAACACACAAGGTCACTAGATAGTAAAGGTTGCCTCATTCGGGAAATATCAAAAAAAAAGTGGAGTGGGGGATATGATGTAGTTGTAGTAAAACTACATACATCTCCCATGGTAGAAGCTGTTTTTTACTACAATGATGTCCCTGGGGGGGGGGGGGGTGTTTGAGTTTGTTTACATGACTATGAGGCAACCTTTACTATCTAGTGACCTTGCATAACACATGCATAATGGCATGGCAGAGGCCGTTTGCCAGAGTAGCAAGTTATACAAATTAATTTACAACAAAAAATTTGAATTTACAGTTAAATAAAATGCACAAATAATAACACTTTCAGCTTAACACACTAAATAGACAAAATCACTTAACAGTACAGTCCAGGGTGTCTAGCAAATTTCCCATATAAAATTCCCGACTTTTTCCCGACTTTCCCCGAACATTTTGTCAAATCCAAGAAATAAAGTTTATATATTTATGGCTTATCAACACTACAAATACGCTCATTCGGACTACAAGGGCTGGTTCGCACGAGCGACACCCGGAAATTCGCCAGTTGCGTTCGTTCAGCGGAAGCATTTAGTTAAATCGGAGTTAGTATGAGATCGGTGCTCACGAGCGACAGAGTCACCGCCGTGTCCACATGAATCGGCGTCTTGTCGGTACATTAAATTAGATAAAGCAGTTCTAACGCGCAACGAACGACTGTAGCTCCGTTTAGCAATTGCTGAGGGCGATGATTTGTTCTGTGAAGTCCAAAATTATTGTTTCCCGGTCGGAAGAATACGACAACCGAATAATATTATTAGCGTTAATTTTTTTAAATGCCGGCATTGAAACGCAATGTAATATACAACAGCGTATTTCCGCGTAAAAATCGATGCCCGAAAACCATTTGTGCCAATTTTATCAACTACCATTATTCAAATACTATTTAAAATACAATGACGAATGTACGCAAAAGAATACGACCCCTAATATTATTTGCGTTAATTTTATAAAACGCCGGCATTAGAACGCAATGTAATATACAACAGCGTATTTCGGCAAAAAAAATCGATGCCCAAATACAAATTATGCCATTTTATCAACTACCATTGTTCAAATACTATTTAAAATACAATGACGAATGTCCGCAAAGAATACGATGCCTGAATATTATTAGAGCTAATTTTATAAAACGCAATGTAATATAGGGTACAACAGCGTATGTCCGCGAAAAAAAAACGATGTCCGAATACAATTTATGAAAATTTTATGAACTACTATTGTTGAAATATTATTTAAAATACAATGACGAATGTCCGCAAAGAATGCGACTCCCGAATATTATTAGCGCTAATTTTATAAAACGCAATGTAATATAGGGTACAACAGCGTATGTTCGCGAAAAAAACGATGCCCGAATACAATTTATGAAAATTTTATGAACTACTATTGTTGAAATATTATTTAAAATACAATGATGAATGTCCGCAAAGAATGCGACTCCCAAATATTATTAGCGCTAATTTTAAAAAACGACGTCATTAAAACTCTATTTAATATAAAACAGCGTGTCAACAAAAAAACCTATACTCACAAGAACAATAATTTTTTCTTGTTTCTATAAAATACCAGAGCTAAAACTTAATTTAAAATACAACCGCTAAAGTAAGCCGAAAAGATTATATAGATAACACTTGTAAAATTCGGAAAAGCAGAAATTAAATGTAGTTATTTGCAGGAACGAGTAACAAGTAAAACAAAGGCAATTGTCGGGACTCCCACGGAAAACATAAATCACGGGTAACGTAAATCCCGAAAATGTCCATAATGTTTTACCCGAACTAAAACAAATATAATTACGGTATTATACTTTAGTTACCGATCTATACAACTAACTTGTAACTTTTCGTCACAGTAGGCACCCTAATTCTATAAATAGACACGTAAGAAACGAATCCATAAGTGGTTAACCTTGAGCCTACTTTACCTTTATCTGTACAAATAACTAAGCTTAAGCATGAATAGTTGAATTCAAATAAAACAAGAGGTGTTTACTTAACAATGATATAAACTAAACTGAACATCTCTCAATATCGAGTTTCGGCTATTGACTCTCGACATCTCGATATCGATAAAGAAAGAAAAAAGTATGGGTGGTATCGTAAATCAACCCATCACTGCAATTGGAGTTATAGATGGATTTAAAGACGGTGACCTATTTTGAGGAGTTGTGCGAGAGAAAAGGAGATAGTAGCGAGAGAGGGCACTCTACTTCCCCTTCCCCCTCGCACTACCACTTTGTCACTTTCCCGTAATGTGGCAAACCTTACTGCATAGTTTTTTCTCACTGGCTGGCATTTTTTTCTTAAATAATATTTGCTTATTACCAGCCATGTTTCTTACAATGTCCACTCGCGTTATTATTATTGAACGATAATACAATGATTAAATTAATTACATACAATTACAATAAAACAATGTTAACGGGAATATTAAAAGAATATTGTAACTATAGGCATATAAATCATATTTTATTATAGAAATTAATGTAATATAATGTTGACCCATTGTTACTTTGTGTAATTAGAAAACAACTCTTTACACAAAGCCGAGTACTAGAACTGTAGTCTGTTAGAAGATAGTCTCAAATTCACTCGGCCCCACCCCTTCTCTCTTTCCTCCACGATCTTCAAGGTTTGTCGTCATGAGTCATCTCGGTCTTTCACGAAGCTGCTACAATGACTACATATCAATTGATATGTAGTCATTGGCTGCTAGCAAGTTGCAACAGTTTTTCAATTTCAAAATACTGTAGTTCCCAAAACACATTAACGTGACTCAAAACTTCTTTTATTTTCTTGTGATAATTTCGTTCTATGATAATTTAAAAATGTTTAGATTTTTGGTTTGACAACGAAATTCACGGCTTCTTATTCACGGTTTTTTCACGGTACCGGTACACGAAATTTACGGCTTCACGGTTGAGTGGGCACCCTGACAGTACAATATGCAAACTGTTTATTATTTCTTACTTAAAGTGTTTAAAATGTGAACTGTTCGAAGCGTTCGTTCGTGTGAACGTATGAACAAATTCACCGTAATGTCATACCTAAAAATATAGTAATTTAACTACTTTGAATTTTTTTAATCATTGCGCATGCGCCCCCAACCACCAACCCGTTGGCATGGTAACGGAACGGCACGTCTCGACTTCCAAGAATAATGTACAATAGCCCCATATACCTGCTCTGCTTAGCTTCATTTTCATACGCCAAATTGGATTGCTATTAGTTTCGGTTGTGTTGAGAATATTTCAATGTAAATAAAAATTGTTTTAAACAATTTTATGCATTTTCCCGACTTTAAAAAAAAATTATATGTTAATTCCCGACTTTTCCCGACTGTTTTTCATTTCTATGTTAATTCCTGATTTTCCCGAATTTCCCGACTGCTAGACACCCTGACAGTCTCTATAATCCGGCCGTACGCTACACCGACACATCCAGCAATCCGGCGGTCAGAGAGCGACGGCAGGTCATTCAACTTTTCAAATCCCTGCAAAGCCTGCATGTATGCGAGTCAGTGTCAGTTTTTACTGTACAAAACAGCCATCGTGCCGTCGTTTGCTCGCGTGTATCAGTAGTGACTGTGTGTCTGTTCTGTGCATTATTGTATTAGTGTAATGTAGTGCAATGTCGGAAAAACGTAAACATTTCACATTAACTTTGGATAAAATGAAATTTTAAAACGTTTGGAAAAAGTTGACCAGTTATCTAATTTAGCCGAGAAACACAACATCCGTGCAACAATACATGACATAAAAAAAAGGACAAAATTGAGTCGTTCTTCAAGAGTAGTGAATCATCTTGTTGGACGACTGGACAACGGCTGACATAGACGCCTAACCTTCGCTCCACTCTTGATATGACGGCGATGACAAATAATCCGTGGCGGACGAAAACACTGTGTGTGTTCCAGGCCTTACGGCTCTGAAAGCTTTCACCACTACAATCTTGTTGTTCTTTCGCATCTCATATCATAACACTAAAGAGACCGCAGCAAAACGTGTTGAGGCTTTCCTCCAATTCGTAAAAGCAAGAAACCATAGACAATTTTTTCGCTGTTAAAATTTAAACGTTTTATTGTTCAATTTACTTTATTGTACTGTACTTTTTAGAAATTAAGCACTTTATTCTTGTTTTTCTTCACACTAGAATAATGTATTGGTTTCCAGTAGGCCTATTGTATAAGTATAACATGTTTTTCAAGGTACAGAAATTAAATATTGCATATGTTTGCTTATAAACAATGTTTTTATGTTAAATTTTCTTTTGCACCTAATGTTCCACTAATCCGGTAATCTGGTAGGGCCGGATTAGCGAGATCCTACTGTATATGACAAACAAAACATTAAATTACCGTTGAATACAAAATTAACATTTAGAAATGACAAATAAAATTTACTGCAAATCATATACATATATTAAAATAAAGATCAAGGTAAGCACATCCTTCTGATAGATAAACTAATCGATAATTGAATTCAGCTATTAGTTTGTCTCTATATTGTTTAGCCTCCCACACATAATTCACTAATAAGAGACAGTTCTAACCATTTAAACTAAAATTGTCTATGACCATCTTACTTGACAATTTACGACCACCCAACCATCTTCACCGGATTTCCGTGAGGACAGAACATGAGCCCAAAAAATGCTCGGTGTACTCTAATAATAATAATAAACTATCTATATTGCAGCTTGGATAGTTTATTAATGGCCAACTGATTTGTACAGCATGAAACAAATATGGTTTAGTGGTAACGTACAAAAAACTTTATCAAAAGGCAAAAATTCAATAATCAGAGAGAGATATTTTAAACTTTTGTAACTTATTACAATGGTAGTCTACCATAACTTAAAATGGAATTTTACTTCCAACAAATAAAATAACCTAACTGTGCGCAATAAATAAGTTAAATCTGTATCTTAACCCTAGAACTGTTCATGTTAACGTTTTTCCGATGCCAAGCCATTTTGGAAATAATAAGCTTTTTTCAAAAATTTGCCAAATATAGTAATTTATACCCCAAACCAAAAGTGTTCTGTACTGTAGCTTTTTTGTAGGAAAAGGTTCAAAGAATTTATATATGCCAGTAAAAAATAGATTGATGTAAAATTTACAAAGTTATTAGCTCAAGAAACAAAAAATGATCAGTAACGAAAGGAAAAAGTTCAAATTTAGGCCTACATAAAAAGTAGTAAAAATTGTTTGTAATTATTTTCAAAATGTACAAAAGTTTTGTAATTTAGTTCTAAATAGAACTGTATAAAAATATATATCAATTTAAAATTTCTTATTTTGAAAACACCAGTTTTTATGTTCCTACTACAAGACTGGTAACAAAACTAGGGCTAGTTTGAATAGTAATTTAGGAATATGCTTTGCCCAAAAATTAAATATTATCATAACAAAGTGTAGAGAATAAATCAAAGAATTAAACTGTATACTTGTAAATTATTGATTCATAAAAGTATTTGAATTAGCTTGACTTGAATAACAAAATAAGATCAAATAAATAAACCTCTCGCGCACGAATCCTATATGAAGTTCCGTGTGAAAAACCGTTGGAACTGCCACTTCGGGAGAGTGAGAAAGTCGAGTTTTGAGTTTCCCATTTGTCAGTAATTCTCAGCACAGTACGAACAAAACCATTAAGGTAAATACGGTTTGCTTTGCACCAAACGAAAGATTGAACTTTGGTCTAAAATTAGATACAAACAAGTCCATACAAATATTTCAAATTGTAAGAATTATCTCGAATGCAAAATGTGCTGTTTTATTGGTTGAAAGTGTCCAATTGCAAGGGTTTACAAAAACCTTTATATTTTCAAAACTAAAGAGAGATGTCTGATTGGAAGGCAGTTTTAAAAAAACTCAAATTTTGACGAATCCAAAGATATCTTTATATTATTGTCAAAATGTTTGAGTTTTTGAGAAGTGACAAACTTGAGTAATTTCGTTGTGTTTTCACTCGTGGCAATAGCTTTACAGAAAACTACAATTTTAAAACGATGATTAAATATGTAACACGTATTTGTAAATAGAAAAATTAAAGTTTAAATCATTTTCTTTCAAAAGGTTTTTGTTTTATTGTGATTGGATGATTTTTAGTGAGTGAAACATTTAATAAAATTTGAGTTGTCACATGACTTCTCAATTCGAGCAGTCTAACGCTGAGAAGTCTCAAGCTGAGACTTCTAACAATTGTAGGGTTAAATCTATTACAAAGCATTTTATGCAACAATTGAAATAAAGGCGCAATTTTTAAAGTTTAATTTCTCATTAATTCATTATATTTTGCTGTAGGGTGAGAATAAACTTTTTCTTTCAAAATGCCCTATAGAAAAAAATCGCAGTAAGCCTGCCAATCTT
This sequence comes from Philaenus spumarius, assembly GCA_018207615.1. Classification (NCBI taxonomy): domain Eukaryota; kingdom Metazoa; phylum Arthropoda; class Insecta; order Hemiptera; family Aphrophoridae; genus Philaenus; species Philaenus spumarius. The sequence continues at coordinate 196,456 of JAGFPH010001785.1, read as the reverse complement.
GGAGACCAGTAAAGTTGCTGCCATGACTTCTCCAAAGGTTGGGAAGATCTCAATTTAAAATCACTTTGGCCACATTAGCATAATGAGGAACTACTTGATATGTTAATATTGATGCCTATCAGTCTCCAGTCATTGTTTGATAAGATATGACATATGATACAACATCCTCGGTAATGGCAGCCCAAACAATTATATCCTTTGATTTAAAACCCGCTTCGTGTAAGACAGATGGAGGAACCACTCTTGGGTAATTTCTATGAAAACATTTTATTGCTTCATATTTATTTTCATTCAGCCCAAGAACATTTCATTTTTTGTTCAATTAAAAAATTAATTGTTTCGAGGTTAGATAACACACATAATCTAATTGAACACAACTACTAAAATGTTTGACTGTTGTGTATTTACAACAAAAAAAACAAACAGCTGATCGAAATTCAACACATGGCAAAGCACAATTTCATTCCATTGCATTGTGGGAGAAAGTGGTTCTATCCAGAACATTTGTTTCTTTTTGTTATTCTGCAATTTTGTTTTGATTGGCCGTAAAAACAAAAACTCATGGGCCACTTAACTATAAAGTGTAAAGTTTGTAGTGTTACATCAGGGTGTCTACCAAAAGTGATTATTGAAATTCCTGGTTATTTCCAGGTTTTTTCCAGGTTTCTCAATGATTTTCCTGGTTATTCTTATATGCTTATTACACGCCATTCGGTGCTCAACTAATATTAAATATTAAGGTGCTCAACTGAGAGCAAGTAAAATAAGTACTTTCATTTCATCAAATTTCAACAAAATTACAAATTCATCAACCAAAACTTGTTTCATGTAAGTTAGAAAAGACAAAGATCATAAGGTTTGGATTCACAAATATGATACTATTAAAATATATTATTTTAAAGATAAGTGAACAATTTTATAAGACATACCTACATACACTTCTTGAAGACTCTTGCACTTTATTTCAGACTGATAATTCTAACTTTTTTCGTTTTCTTAAACAAGTTTGTACTGACCTTCATTACTTGAGGGTTGTTAAATAGACTAGGGGTTACTATTAAATTTATCAAAAATCTTTTAACCTAACACCAAAATGGTGATTGCTTCCTAATTCATATAACTGTTGAAATTAAGTCACCAATACACTTTATATAATAATTTTTACAATAGTAAAAGTTTAAAAAATAACAAATACTGTGTATTGGTGATTAAATTTCAACAGTTATAAAAATATAAAATTTTTAAAAACAAGTTACAAAATTTTAATCAAGTATGGGAATTTGTGGAGTAAATATGAAAACAAATTTGTAAATTTGTAAATTACCAAGCCTTTGTAAAAATCAAAATAAAAGCATCAAATATAATAAAATAACACAAATAAAGAGTCATTCACAAACCTTAACACATTTTTAATAAAAATATAAAATTTGTTGGCTAAACACTATTTGAGTAAGCCAAAAATATCTAGGCTGCATACGATTATTTTTATAATTGGATAAAAAGAAAGCTGTTTAGTCTATGTCTATGAATATTGAATCATTTCGACATGCTGCTGGACCAATGACATGGTAATTTCTAAAGTGGCAATGTCCTTCAATAAATAAATAAACCTTAAAAAGTTAGATAGCATTCAGAATTAGACACAAAGGATCGAAACAGATGCCCGAATACAACTTGTATTCATTTTATGAACTAATATTGTTCAAATATTATTTAAAATACAATGACAAACGTTCGCAAAAGAATACGACGTCCGAATGTATTCAGCGCTAATTTTATAAAACTTCGGCATTAAAACGCAATTTAATATTCAACAGCGTATTGTCCGCGAATAATCGATGCCCGAATACAATTTGTAAAATTGTATGAACTACCATTGTTAAAATATTACTAAAAATAAAATGACAAAATGTCCACAAAATAATACGACGTCCGAATATTATAAGCGGTAATTTTTAAAACGTCCGCATTAAAACGCAATTTTTATTCAACAGCGTATGTCCGCGAAAAATCAATGCCGGAATACAATTTATGAAAATTGTATGAACTACCATTGTT